>PVJH01013327.1:0-60932 GCA_004026705.1 Nesogale talazaci | reverse complement strand
TCAATCATGAAATTAACATAAACCCATGACTGCTACAGATGCTTTATCTTTTTATTGCCAAGTACCATCAGCTTTCTTTACCATATTTGTTTATGCACCCACTTTGTCTTCAGTGATTGTGCTGTTAAGGTGAGCATCATGAAATGCCAGGTTAATAAAACAAAGTGTTCTTGCATTGAGGGAGTGCTGGAGTGGAGACCCAATATCTGTCTGCTACTTTAAAACTAAACCTATAAATGTATGCACATAGATCTATTTCTCCATCATATATATCGATATATATATACATATATATATATATATATACCTGCATTTAGACCTCTATAAATGCCCTTTGCCTCCTAGTTCTTTCCTCTATTTACTTTTACTTTCCTCTTATTCCACAATCATGCTCAACCTTCCTTTGGGTTTCAGTAATTCCTCTAGATTACATTGCCTTTGATCCAATCCTACCGGTCCCTTACATCTTCCTCACCACCAATTTTGGATTGCTTTTTGTTCCTTTGTCCCTGGATTTTTTTCACAAGGTTTCCTTTCTCCCACCTCCTCTTTTCCCATGCCCCCCCCTCTGCAGAACTGTTGATTCCTCTGTTTTCTCCTCCTGATTGTTTCTTCCACCTATCTTAGACAGACCTACAGAAATAATAATATGCCAGAAAAACAGGACAGAGCAAAACTAAGCAACAAAAGAAAACAAAACAACAACCAAAAAATAAACCCAATAGCAAAAGAAGAAAAGAAAAGTCTGTAAATAGTTCAAAGGCTGTATGTCGACCTTTAGGAATGCTTTCTGGTCCAATCTGATGGGATGCCATGCCCTGGCCCCAAAGTCTATTTTTGGTATCCCTCAGCACCTTCTTGCTCTGTTCCCCTGCCTGTTCAGTTACATGCCCTTAGTGTTTTGCCTCAGTGTGGTGAGATCAGATCGGGCACAATTCCTGCACTGTGTTTCTAGTGTTGTCCTGCATAGAGCTATGGGTCAGTGGAGGACATTTGGTCTTCTCTGTGTATTAGCTGCTCTGAGCAGGGATATTGTCCTCAAGGCTTGGTGGGCCAGGATATGCTTCACCTTCTTTTCCTCCACCTTCTTTTGCTCCTGTGTTCCCTGATCAGAGATGCCCCTGTCCCTGAGCTATGGCTTCAATGATGTCCTCTGAAGTAAATTCTTCTAGAGGGAGTAGGGGACTATTCACATAGTTGGGATAGGGGCTGCTCCCACAGACCTCTCTATTGGTTCCCTGCTTCATGCCAGTATTTTGCATTCACATCATGGAGCACTGGGTTGAAATCCAATCACTCTTTTCCTGTGGAAATATAAACAATACCCTCCCTTTGAGTGGGTTAGTGTCCTGTTCCCCCACTATCCATGTGTCTCTCTCTCTCCTTTTTCTTTTTTCTTTTTTGTCTTTTTCCCCCCTCCTTTTTAGTTGACTACCATATGTACCCCTGGATTTGGTCAGGCCCCTGTCATGCCACCTGAGACTCATCTCAGGAATGTTTGTTTGCAATAGCTTTTTCCCTGTGCCTCTTTTGCATTTTTCTTAAACTTACCTCTATGGACTCATGTTATATGTGTCCTTTGTGCTTGACTTATATCTCTTAGCATAATTTCCTCCATTTCTTCCAATGTGGGGATGTGTGTCATATGTTCATCACTGCTTTTAGGGATGTATAATACTCCATTGCATATATGTATCACAGTTTTTTAAATCCATTTGCCTTTTGATGGGATGTTTCCAACTCCTTGCAATTGTGAATTGTGCTGCAATGAACATTGGAGCACAGATGTCTGACTATGGTGTGTTTATGCCCCTTATGGGTCTATGCCCAGTAGAAGGGCTGCTGGGTCTTATGGTAGCTCGATTTCCATCTGTTTTACATATCACCAAATCAATTTCAATAGTGGCTGTACATACCTACAGGTCCACCAGCAGTGGAGAGTTCCTATCTCACCACAGTCACTCCAACACTTGTTACTTTCTGATAATTTTTTTATTTGGGCTATCTTTAAGGGTGTTAGGTGGTATCTCATAGTTGTCTTAATTTCCTTTTTTAAAACTAGTAGTCAGGAATTTTTTTCTCATATTTTTTGGCCATTCAGAATTCTGCCCTTGTGAAACTTCTGCTCAGATCCTTTACCTACTTCCTCAGTAGGCAATCAGTTGTTTGTTTGTTTCTTTCCTTTTGGAAGCTAACAGAGTATTATAGATTTTAATAATAAGGCCTTTGTCTAATGTGTCATTGCTAAAGATGTTTTTCCTGTCCATGGGCTCTCTTATTACTCTTGGTGAATTATTTTGGTGCACACAGGTTTTTATCTTCAAAATATCCCACTTGTCAATTTGTGATTCATCTCTTCTTGTGTCATTCCCTACTTCTAACAGTCTAAGTATGCCCTGCACCAAAGTTCTCATGTTTGTCCCAATTCCCTCATTTATGACCCTAATAGTCTGGGGGTTTGCCTCAAGGTCTGTTATCTACATTGAATTTATTCTTCTCCACAGAGTGAGATAAGGGTCTTGCTTCATTTTTCTGCAGGTAGATATCTATTTTTGCCAGCACCACTTGTTAAAGAGGACATCTGCTTCCCGTTTGATACTTTTTGGACCCTTATCAAAGATGGGTTGTCTATAGGCTGATGATTTTATTTCTGAGTTTTCAGTTCTTTTCCATTGGTCTGTGGCTGTATAATATAATAAATAAAGCAAGTCCTCCCAATATGTCCTTCTTCGTGAGGAGTTCTCTGCTAATTCTGGGCTTCTTCACTCTCTATATGATGTTGGTAATTAGTTTTTTTCATTTCTTTGAAGAAAGATGAGGGTAATTGTATTGGGAATACATTAAATTCATATAGTGCTATTGGCAGAACTGATATCTTTACTATATTGAGTCTTCCGATCAAAGAGCATAGGATAGTCTTCCACTTGTTGAAATCACCCTTGGTTTCTAATAATAGTGCTCTGTAGTTTTCCTCATATAAATCTTTTGTTCTTTTAGTCAGATAAATCCCCAGATATTTTAACTTATGCTTGGCTTTTGTGAAGGGTAGCACCTTTATGATCTCCTCTTCTGTGATTTTATCTGATGTGTATAGCAGTCTGATACACTTCTGTTTGTTGATCTTATGACCCACCACTCTGCCATATTCCTCTATTGCTTCTAGTACTCCCCTTGTGGAGATTTAGGGATTTTCCATATATAAAATCATATCATCTGTGAATAACTACAGTTTCACCTCTTTCTTCCTCAGGCAAATACCTTTGATGTCTTTTCTTTGCTTTATGCTGTTAGCTAAAACCTCCAGTATGATGTTGAATAAGAGTGGGGACAAGGAGCACCCTTGTCTGATGTCCTTTTTCAGTGAGATTGTGTTTCTCTTTGCTCTATTGACTACCACATGGGATGTTGGTTTTTTCATACATAGCTTGTATTATCTTGAGAAATTTTCCTTCCATTCATATATTCTTGATTGACTTAGATAAGTATTGGTGTTGGATGTTGTTGAATGCTTTTTCCACATCGATCAATTTTATCATGTGGTTCTTATAGTTTTTCATGTCAATGTGGCAGATGATACTAATGGTCTTTCATATGTTGAGCCATCCCTGCATCCCTGGTATGAATTCCACTTGGTCATAGTGAACTATTTGTTTTATATAATTATGTATTCCATTGGCCAGTATTTTGTTAAGGATTTTTGCATCGATGTTCATTAGAGTAGTTCTCAATTCTTGTGGGATCCTTGCCCGGCTTTGGTACCAGAGTTATACTAGCTTCATCAAAGTAGTTTAGGGGTTTGCTGTCTTTTTCTGTGTTCTGGAAGTGTTTGTGTATGATTGGTGTCAATCGTAGAAATCTCCTGTGAAGCCATCTGGTCTAAGGGATTTTTTTTGTTGGTAACCCCTTGATAACTTTGTCTATTTCTTCTATTGCTATGGGTCTGTTGAGATTTTTGACATCCTTCGGAGATAGTCTAAGCAGAGATTGTTTTTTCAAGAAGTTGTCCATGTCTTCCAAGTTGTTGAATTCATTGGAGTACAGTCCTTTGTAGTACTGTGTAATTATTCCTTTAATTTAATTAGGGTCTGTTGTAATGTCCCTTCTTTCATCCCTTATCCTTCTTAGTGAAATTTGTTCCTTCTTTTCTTTGGTTATGTTTGCCCACTTTCTGTGGATTTTGTTTATCTTTTCAAAGAACCAACTTTGGGCAGCATTTTTTCCATAGTTTTTTTTTCCCCTCTTCCAAATCACAGCCATGATTTTTATTATTTCTTTTCTTTTGCTATGAGTAGGATTGTCCTGTTGAGTCTGTTCTAGTTGCTAGAAATTTTGTGTCAGCATATCTATCAAAAGTCTTTCTTCCTTTTTCATTTGTTCATGTATTGCTAGGATAACTGCCTTTGCTATGCCCCTTAAGTTTTGGTACATTGTATTCTCGTTCTGTTGGTTTCTAGAAATTTCCTAAATTTATCTCTGATCTGTGCCAGTACATACTCCTTTTGCAAAGGAGAGTTATTCATCCTCCAATTGTTTGTTCTTATTTTCTTCATCTTCCTTTTGTTGATTTCCAGCATACGGCACAGTAGTCAGACAAAAAAGGTCTGTATGATATCAATACAGTTAAATTTATGCAAATTGACCTCATGCCCCAGCATGTGATCTGTCCTTGAATATGTGCCATGTGGGTTTGAAAAGAATGTGAATTTTTTTGTCTTTGGATTAAAGGTCTGTAAATATCACGTCTAATTGTAGTGTTCAGATCTGTAACCTCCTTGTTGAGTTTCTTTCCCTCTGATCTATCTCTCTCAGAGACTGGTGCATTGAAATCACTTACTATAAGTGTTCAGGCTGTGATTTCTTTTTTCATCTTTGGAAGCGTTAGGTTGATCTGTTCAGCAAGTCTCTCTTTGGGGAATATATGTTTAAAAAGCTTAGTGGTTCTTTGTCTACTGTTCCCTTGAGCATTTGATAGTGTCCCTCCTTATCTTTTTTCATGTTTACACTTTGAAATCAATTTTATCTGAGATTAGAATTGCAATGCCTGCTTTTTTTTTTTTTAATTAATGCTTGTTTGGTATGTTTTTTTCTAGCCTTTGATTCTCAGCCTATTTTTGTCTGTGGTCTTGAGATGTGTCTCCTGTAGGCAACAGTTTGATGGATTGTGATTTCTAAAACAGTCTGTTAACCTCAATCATTTAATGCCTAAGTTTAGTCCATGATATTCAAGGTTATTATCTCCATCTGTGATGTCATCTTACACGTTCTGTGTTTTCTTACCTTCCTTTCTATTCATTGCGTTGTGTGTGTGTGTGTGTGTGTGTGTGTGTGTGTGTGTGTGTTTCATTCTTGACTTCTTTCCACCCTTAAGCCAATGCTGTCTTGGGAGCTGTTTCATCTTTGTTGCCAAGTAGGCGGAGTTGTTCTATGTGGTGGTCTCTTATTTGTGCTCAGTAAGTGCTGTTGTTCTGTCCACACTGGGCCTGCAAGAATCTTCATAGAGTTGGATTTCTTTTAATGTATTCTTTGAGTTTTTTCTTGTCTGGGAAGATTCTTACTTCTCCATCTATCTTGATAGATAATTGGTTGGATAGAGTGTTCTTGGGTTTGCATTATTTTTCTTCAGTTTTTGGAATATGTTACTCCACTCTCTCCTTCATAGTGTCTGCTGATAGGGCTGAGCAGATTCCTATTTGGGAAACTTTATATATAATTGCTTGTTTTTCCCTAGCTGCTCTCATGATTTTCTCCTTTTCCTCAGAGTTGAATAGTTTAACTATTATGGGTCTTGGTGATTACTTCTTTGGATTTAGTCTAACTGGTGTTCTTTAAGTCTCCTGAATAGTTGCCTAGTTTTCATTAAGTTGAGGAAGTTTTCCTCCAAGAATTCTTGTTGTTGCATATGTTGTCTTTGTTGTGATCCAGTTATTCTGATGTTTTTCTTCTTTATAGCATTAGACATAGATCTTAGATTTTCTTCAGCATCTCTGATGATATTATTAGATTTTTGTTCACATTTGTTAAAGTCTGCTTTGCTGTCCTCTAGGTCACTGGTGTGGTTCTCTGCCTCCACCAGTCTGTTGGTGAAGATCTTAGGGATGAGATAACACAAACCAGTAACAGACACACAGACTTCACCAACAGACTGGAGGAGGCAGAGAATCACACTTAAGTGTACTCCTCTGTAGTTGTGTGATGTGGGTTAGAATTTCACCTCTAAATCTTTTTATCTGTAGAATGGGGAGTAAAGAGGGCTCACCCCATAGGGTGATGGTGAAGATTAAATGATGTGTTATGAAGTGCTTCACACAATCTGAACCACAATAAGAACTCAGGAAGTGTCACTCTGTTTTTCCCTTATGAGTTATTTCTCAGAGAGCTGGTGATACTCAAAAACATAAAGCAAGTTAGGAAATGTGCTGATAAGTAAGTAGATAAGTGAGTTGAACAACCCGCTTAATAAAAAAACAAAATTAATATCAATGATTGTCAGCTCGTAATACACATTGTGGGACATTTTTTAGACAAATGCACTTTCATAAGAAGACATATACCCAACATGCAAAATGCCCACAAGCAAGTAGCTAACTCAGCATGAGCCTTCTTCCTCTCTTGCCAATCCATGGCTCCCCTAAAAGCTTTGTTTTGCTTCTTTTATTTTTTGGTTGAGTTTACACCAACTGTCATTTATAAAAGGCCATGGTGGTATGTATTGGCCTGATAACTGCAAAGTCACCAGTTTGACACCACCAAGAGAAAGATGGAGCTTTCTTTCTACTCCTATAAAGAGTTACAGTTTCAGAAGCTCGCAGGAGCAGTTCTACCCTGCCTTATAGTGTTACCGTGTGTCAGAATTGGTTCAAAGGCAGTTAGGTTTAGGCTGAGTCATTTATACTCATATCTACTTTCTATCTACATAAACTGAATTTTCCCCAAATCTTTATGATTATTTCAATCCTCATTGTCCTGAATATCCTTGTTTTACTACCTCAGTGCTCCTTTCTCTTTCATCTTTTGGTCATGATTTTGGTCACTCCCAGCTTCCACAGCACCATGCTAAAGAACTATCTCTTGACATCATGAATGCCACCTAATTCTAAACCCATATCTGAGCTCTCACAACCAATGTTATTTGGAGATGATAACCCTCTGATGGGATCTGAAGGCTGAGAAAGTGGAGACAGACTTAATGGTGCTTAGTGAGTAAATTAGGAGGTTGAATGATGAGGGAAGCAGTGCTAAGAAGGGTACCTGTTTGAGGGCGTAGTCTGCCTAGTGGAAAAATCATGCAAGAGGTCAGAAGATAATACCTTTGAATCTGATGTAGTCATTGATGGAAGAGAAGATGTTCAGGAGTCCATCAGTAAAGGATAAAACTTCAGGCAATTCAGGAGATGTGCAACATCAGAAGGGTAGTGTGAGGTCATTCATGGAGCTTGTCATAGTGATCCAACGAAGAAATATGTGTGTTCAGTACAGCTGTGGTCACCTATACTGAGGCAAGAAAAGATGCAAACACGAGATGTATCTGTCAATTTAGCAGCAGAACTTAGCAGCTGAGATTGTGAAATATAATGTCTAAGCCACAGCTGCCTAGCACACTCAGAACCCCAGATTTCTATCTTGGAGGAATGGGGGATTGCTGGTATCCTTTATAAGTTTAGGAACTACTGGAAGTTCAATATAGGTACTTACCCAACATGGCACAGCAATAAGGCATCAAACAGGATGCTAGTCCCCATTTCTACCATGACTTCGTTATGTTCCTCGTGGTAGGTCATTAAATTTCTCAGTCCCTCTCGGCAAAATGAAAAGTTTGTAGCAAATATTTGCTTCGGTCTATTCAGTTTGAGACTTCTATAGCTCGATTATAGTCATCTTATCTATAGCTGGATAACTAAAAGTCAACTTGTGTTTTCTACCAAAATATAAGCTGACTTCCCCCTGTTCTGAGGAAGGTAGCCTCCAAACCCTCAGCCACTGAGTCAATTCCAACCCACAGAAACCCTGGAGGACACACCATAACTGCCCCCATTTGGCTTTCTGAGACAGACAGTCTCACCCCCACCCCAACCCCCCAGGTGCCTATGGGTTTGAACCACTAACTTTGTGCTTAATAGCTCAATGCATCACTCACTACATCACCAGACCCTCGAGGAAGCCTCTACCCATACCTAAATTTTTTTTTCAAAAGCATATCAAACTACAAAAACCATTTCATGGTCACTGGGTGATTACGGTGCCACTTAAATATTTAGGAACAATTGAAGGAGAGCACGTTTTAGGGAGTGATATTGTGCATTATTGGACACGAAGATGTCTAAGGGCAGATACAGCTGTGCACTTTGACTAGAGCTTACAGGGTAGTCAAAGGCTAAAGAAACAGTTAGAAATCTTAACGGTACAAGAAGTCTTGAGAAGAAAAATGAGTTCACCTTGGGGAGTGTGTCACTGGAAAAAGAGAAAAAGAGGTAGAAACTGAGGAAATAGTAATAGCAAATTCAGAGAAATGAATTATGACCTTTTCTTAGTAAGGAAGCTGTCCAGCTGACTTAATGAATAAGTGAGCAAATGAGTGATTGGGCCACATGAAGCAGAGGTGTGTAAACAGGAGAAGGGTCAGAATTGGAAAAGCAACCTCACAATTCTTCTCCTGCTGATGGCAGCCGATGCCATGAGAGTCAAGGAGACACTCAGGGACTAAGTGTAAAGTGAGAAATATAAGGACTTGGAGTGAACCCTGCTCTCATTAAAAAGGTGGACTTGGCACATTCCCCATGCTCCTCGGTAAAACATTAGTCATCATTAGTCAGAGCAGCCTAGTCAGCAGGAGCAGCAGTGAGAGACACAGTTTGACCTTCATCCACAACAGAAAGAAGATAATGTTCCAGTTCTCCTTCATGTGGGAGGCTGATGAGGACAGAAAAGGCATGAAATGTCAGCTGTGATAAAGGACACGGTACTCCACACGCAGGATGCCTGCTGTGGAGTGGCACCTGTGGGGCTCAAATCCACGGGCTCTTCGCGGAAAGCATGGTTCTCGGTGTGTTCATTCCACCAGGAGTAAATCTAGCTGAAGCTGCGTGCAAAACCCAAAGTGAGAAATGGACCTTATCGATGGCCGTGATGCAGCATCAGAAATCAAAGCAGACCCACATAGTCACAAGCGATCGGCATAACAACCACAAGGAAGAAGTCAGGTTAAAAGTTTCCATGGAGTTGATTCTTAACTCAGGGTAAGCGCATGTGTTTCAGGATAAGCCTATGTTCTCCTGGGTCTTCCTTCAGTGGCTGTGGGCTTTCTTTGCCAGGGGCAGGCGGTGTGTGTGTGTTTTCAATCCCCTAGTGATCTCGAAATAGAGCAGTGGTTAGAACCCTGACTGTCTTGACATTGGGTCGGGCTTCCTTTGAAGTGATCTTGGGAAACCATTCAACCATAAGCCCATAGCTTAAGGGAACCAATTCAAATGACAGCTATTTATTGTGAAATCACGAAGGGTTCACTGTTCAAATCAAAGCTGGCTTTGCCAGCGCATCTCTGGTTCCTGCCCCCACTCTCTTTTGTGAGCAAGTCTGTGAACAGAAGGAGAGTTGACACCCCTTTTACTCCCTTCTGATACTCAAAGGCACACCTGGCGGTGATCCCATCAGCTCTGCCATGATTCACCAGGCGCACTCCTGTGAACGCAGTCCTGGAAAGCCCAGAGACCAGCTTGGACTCTAGCGTGCTTTGAACTCGTTGCACACATCTCAGCACCCAACCGCAGTGTGAGGGTGGCCACCCAGGAGACATCGCCTCATACTGCCCTCTGCAAAACAGCATGATAGAATGTCATTTGGGAAGGCTTCAGAATTGTACAGGGCTTTGTTCTCTCTCTGACCCATCTGCTTCCTTCAGTCCCACATGACTGTGTCTATCCTGTTCTTTCAAACCTAATTCTGCCCATGGGTGACACAGCAGGGCCTCTGTGTGTTAATATTTATTCTCTTTTAAGGAAAACAGCTTCTTGAAATGGTGTCCTTTATACCGGCATCCCTAAACGTTCCTTGCTGTTCCTCCAACTCTGATCAAAATTCTAGCACCCAGTAGGTGCTCAACAAATACTCATCGAACAAATGGCATAAATACTAAATGGGATATGTGCCTCTACCCCAAAGTATGATTTCTCTCAAAGCCTTTGTCCAGCAGCTCACTGGTTAAAAGGTAGCTTTAAATGCATTGTCATTTCTTCCTTATGAAATCTTTGTGAAGAAGGCAGGGAGGCCTGAAAACCCACAGTGCTCAGTAGACAATAGGTGCCTCATGTGCTTAGGAAGTTGATGATCAACACTCCAGGCCCTGTGCTAAAGGCTTCCACAGGATCCCTCCTGCTAGCTGTTTCTGCCACACTGAATGTGGAACCAACAAGCGACATCAGTCGGTATTGTAAGTCAATGTGTGTGTGTCTGGAACATCTCGGGACAAAAGGCGAGCAACTAACTAGTTGGCTAGCTAGATGATCTTTCACTGATGATGATAGACTAATGTGAGAAAACACCCCGGACTTGGAGTTGGAGAATATGTGGGCTGTGTTCCGGTTTGCCACGTGTAAGCCTCCTCAGACCATGATTCCTTCTCGAAGCTGTATGCAATCATCTCTGCTTCCTTCCTTGAAAAGGACCTCATCAGGAATATATACAAAATTGCCTTTTAAAGGAGAAACTGGTAACTAAATGTGTTCTGTTCTCAGAGAGTAACTTGAGAGGGCTTCACAAAGTTCCTGGAAACTTTCCATTATCTTTCAGTTCCATTTTTCCATAAACTTTCTGAGGCCCCCATATAATGTAAAATAATAGGTATTGGCAACTATGTGTGCTATGAACTAAAATGCACTTAAGATCCCTGCCAGCAGGAACCTTTTTTGTCTCTTAGGAGAGGGAAACAATTATCACCAGAAATTGTACCATGATCTTGTTCGTGGAAATGAGAGGCAAGAAACCTGCTAAGAAGAAGGACATGGGCTTTAAGAGTCTCTTATCATAGGTTTTGGTTTAGGAAACCTGGGGTGCCTTTTCAAAAAGCATGACCTCAGCCATAAACAAGCATTAATTGGTGATGAGAGCAGGGAAGCACATTCAATTCGAAGGCTTCATGGTGAGTGCGGCACAGAGAGCCTGAAGGAAGACCCCTGGCACTCAATGGAGTGGAGAAGGAACGCTGGCAGGAGGCAGAGCACAGCAGTGAAGCAGGAAAGATGGAGGACACAGTTGCAGCTCTAAAGGACTTCACTTGGTCTCCATACACATTGGGAAGCTGAGTACGGGCTGCTAAGGAGAGAAGCAAGATGATCGGATTTGTTCTTTCACAAGAGTGCTCTGTCTACAATGTGAAGATCAGATGGAAGAGCGTTTCAGCAGGTAACAGGGACAGCAACTGGGGAGGGTCAGGCAGGGCTGGAGAGTGGTTTGGAGTCAGCTATAGCACTGGAGAGGATCACTGAAACATAGGCCGGAAGTAATATCCACAGAACTCGACAACATCAATTTCAGTTGCAATGGTACAAGTTATTATTCAAGTATATTTAATTGTACATTTATTCTCAGTTTCAGGTGACAGTTCAAACCATGCCCAAGGGTAGGTGGTAATATTTTCCTCATTAAAACATTATGAGAGATGAATTACCCTTGTCTCAACAATGGCATGGTGGCAGGGTTCTAGTGTACCATATCTGCCTTTTGGTCCCTTTATACTGTTACTATGGCGCTCCTGCCTTACATTTTATGTCTATTGGAGGGGTGGGGGGGGGGGCAGGCAAAGGAATTTGCTATTTGTTTGAACCGTGTGACAATATGAATGCCTGTTGGACCTGCTGTGTCTTAAGTCTAGCCCAGCCTTCTTCAGATCATTAATAACGAGAGAATTATCCCATTAACCAAAGACACTCATGCTGTGCATTTTGAAAGGTCAAATATGTGAAGTAATGTATTATGTTTCATTAAGATATGTTTCACTCATCTTGTATACCGTAATCTTAGTAAAAAGATAGTCCTCGCTGTAAAGCAAGTTTAGAAAATACACATGCCGCATGGTACTCCTCTTCACATTTTCTTGAGTAGGCTCCTTCATCAATTAATATGCAACTGCCTACTGAGCCTGTCCAGACTCCTCAGCCCAGAATTCCCAGTAGCAGGTTAGTTGGAATTGGCTTGAGAATGGAAACTAAGTTACCAGTCCTATCCCTGTTTCAAGTTCATGTAAATCTCTTGTTCTCAAAAAAATAATCACTCTACATGCTTATTTGTTAGTGGAAGGGATCTCACTGTAGGTATGATTTGTTTGTTTTTGTTTTAATCCACAACATCTGCTACAGATGCTATTGATGTCCCACTCCCTGTTCTCTCAGGCGGCCTAACCATAGGCAGCTATGAATGTTTCCAGTAAGTTGACTGAGTCCTATCTCAAGTCCCCAAGTTCCTTTTTCTCTTACTGAGAACATCCCAGAAATGCTGGAGATTAAACACCAGGAATGCTATTCTCAACCCAGGAGGAGCACTCCCTTGACCCTCCCTGGGGAAAGAGAGTCATAGGGGAAATGGCTGGCTCTCCGCTCTCCAACAGAGAAATGGGGGTGCTCATGTCCCAGGGTCTCTCAGAAGATCCACGGGAATCTGACCTGCAATTGATTTCCATGTTCACCTGCTCTTGGGTATGTTTCCCTTCCAGACTCCTTACCCCTCATCTTCCTTCTACTTCCTGGGCTCACCCAAATCTTCATCTCAGGGCCTGAAACTCAAATGGAATCCATGATTATTGATTGTCTTCATGTTCTACAAAACACAGGCTCACAAACTGCAGTCGATGGGTTTCTCTAGATAGTCCATGCATGGAGAGATAGGCTAGGACTCTCCACCCCAAAGCAGACCCATTCAAGCCACCCTTCCTCCCTCTCTGGGCAGAACCTTGAAAGGATGTTAAGGGACAGGAGGACAAAATCAGAAACAAGAAAAGAAAAGAAACAAGAATAAATTGCACCAAGAATTGTCACCACCAAGCAGACAAATTTGTTTTTATCGCCATATTTTATGATTTTGATTATTGGCAAATACATTCCAGGAGGAAGCCTATGGTGATTTTAAAACTACATCTCAGCTAGCAGTACCTAAGTGAGTCTTAAATGAAGATTGGTTTTAAGCCTTAGCAAGTGGAGCTAGCCAAAAGAAAAGAAGAAGAAAAAACTGTAAATGTCAATTATGCTTATATTCCAGTACCAAGTTTTAAAGCATATTACATGTAGTTCTAGATATGTAAATAATAGACATTTATATATGTTATAAACTTGCTTTCTACACTAATAGAATATACTACTAAGAAATTCCATTTTAAATTATATCAGAGCAGAGTTTCTCATATGCTTTCTCTCAATATCCTCAGTAAAGTGCCAAGAAGACATAGAAAAACTAATGTCAGGGATATGCACAGATCTGATTAATGATGAATCTCTTGAGGAACTCTTCAATGCTGCCATGAGAGTTGGAATAAGTCAACCCCTTTTTACGACATCTTTCAACCAGTTCTAAAATCTCTGTCAATCTATTTTGAAGTCACAAAATCCAGGCAACAGCACGGCATAAAATAGAAGTGGATGATAAGAAATTGTCTCCTGGCATATGTGGTTCAATTACATTGACACTGTGGATGGAAACATGGCTATAAAGTCTCCATATAGCAAGGAAGACTATCTCAAAAATACTGTAAACCTAATCTAGTTGGACTGGAGGATGTACTCTGGTACAGATAAGAACCAGAAACATGGGCTATCCAGGACAGATGATCGCTTTAGGACCAGTGGGGAGAGTGATGACACCGGGAGGATGGCAGGAGAGTGAGTAGAAAGGGGAGCCTATTATAAGGATCTACATATAACCTCCTCTCTGGGGTGCAGACAACAGGGAAGTGGATGAAGGGAGACATCAGACAGGATTCAACAAGACAAAATTATAATAGTTTATAAATTATCAAGGGTCCATGAGGGAGGGGGGAGCAGAGGTGGGGTGGAAAAAGGAAGAGTCAATACCAGGGGTTTAAGTGGAAATAAAATGTTTTGAGTATAATGATGGCATCAAAGGTACAAATCCACTTTGCATACAATGGATTTATGGATGGATTGTTCTAAGAGTTGTATGAGTCCCCAATAAAATGATTAAAAGTTTATTGTAAACCTTTCTCCTGAAAACAAGCAAATAATAACTACGGGGTGTGTGCCAAGAGATCTCTCCCACAATCCAGCAAAGCCCTATGATGCCATTGCCAATGGAATTCTGGCTACAAATTATGTGCATCCATTCACTCTATTGTGTGAAATCTGAAATGGCTGTCACTCCATCCTGCTGGGGTCCACAATGAAGCTCATTGTCAGACATACTGAATCTGCCTAGATCTTATCTTTTCCATGCATGAAAGGTATCTAAAAAAAAACCCTACATAAAGCAGGTAACAACATAATTGAGTTTATAAGAAATGAACACTTGCATTTGAAGATTTCTATGAAAAACATATCACAGAAAAAGACCTACTGGGGAAAGCAGAAGACATTTTGAGTAAAGGTGTTTGGAGAGCTTGGCCAGGTGTTAGAAGAGACATCATTTACAACACATGTGGACAACACAGGCTGCAATGTAACAATCACATAGGCCATGCTTAGAAAAAGAAAGAGGGTAAAAAACAATTAGGGAGAATTAAACAACTGAAACCTTCCTCAGAGCCAGTAAAAACCTCAAATAATGTTGCAAGGGATTCATGAAGTATCGAAGTCAACCTTGGAAATTCTCTAATTATGGAGATCTCACACTTTGTTCTGCCCCCTCTACATCAATCTCAGAAGCCCTGGTGGCAGAGTGTTTTTTCATTGGGCTGAGATCTTAAGATGGGCAATTCAAAACCACCGATTGCTCCAGAGCGAAAGAGCTTTCCACCAATGTACATAATTACCAACTTGGAAAGTCACGGGGGGTGGTTCTACATAGCCGCCGTTGAACAGGACCTGGTCTATAGGGACGCTCTGAGTCACAAGCATCAACTCGAGGGCAATGAGAGGAGGAGGATGGCAATCTCATGCATAGCGTCCTCTTCCCAGTCACGTCGACAGCAACAACAAAACCCAACTCACTGCCATCAAGTCCATGGTAATTCAGAGTGACCCCAAGCACAGGGTAGAACTGCTCCTGTGAGTTTCTGAGACTGAAACTCTCTACGGGAGTAGAAAGTCCTACCTCTCTCCTGAGGAGTGGCTAGTGGTTTCAAACTGCTCACCTTGCAGCTAAAAGCCCTGTGTGAACCCACATTGCCACCTGTAAATGCCCAGAAGTAGAGGGGAGGAGTCAATTTTGGCTCCACATGGCAACTGCATGTGGGGTGCAGAAGGAACCCTGCCATACTGTTTTCACTGCAGATTTGGAGTTGGTTACCAGACCTTACTTCTGAGGTGCCCCTAGTAAAGTGGAACCTTCAACTTTTTCATTCATTGGCCATGTTTGTACCACCCAGGAACACTTTATCAGTGGGGAAAGGGAAGGAAGTAGGAACCAAGACCTTTGATGTTACTCCCTTGGAAATGGAAAGGCACATCTACCCTTTAATAAATTCTGATAGTAGAGTAAAAGACCAAAAATATAAAAGAAGCTAATATTTTAAAACAGCCGAGATCAAGTCTACAAATTCTAGAGTACCTTTTGAACAGTCCTTTTCGAAGTCTTTATCCATTACCCAGGGTTCTTGTTAAAGTATAGACTCTGGATCAGCGGGTTTCTTAGTCTAAGATTCTGTCTTTCTACCAAGCTCCTAGGTGAAGCTGGTGCTGTAGGACCCCAACACAAGTAGAAAGATTTCAGGAAAGGAAAAAAAAATGTGGCAAATGCACTCCTTCTATTCCACAAAGAATTAATTAAGTGAATCCACACTTGGGCATGTTCTAGAATCTTAAGAACCATTTTAAAGGATAAAGAAAACATGATCCAATTACTCGAGCAGAGAAACAAAAGGATTGTTGCAAATAAATAAAAATTAAGAGGATCCAGGTTGGTTCTCTGCATCACTGAATCTCTGGGGATAGCACCAAAATCTCATGGAGTTTGTGAGCAAAGATACTGCGATCTAAGAATCCTTTAATGAAACTAGCATTCACACGCAAAAGCTTAGGAAGCATATAACCCATACAAACGTTCTACTGCTGTTACACAAAAATTACCAGCAATTTTATAGTTTAAACCAAGGCAATGTTTTCTGTAACTTTTTTTTTCATATTTTTTTAAATTTTATTGGGGGCTCTTACAGCTACTACAACATTCAGTACATCATTTGTATCAAGCACCTTTGCACACATGTTTCCACATACATTTCCCAACATTTTCCACTTGAGCCCTTGATACAAGCTCCTCTTTAAAAAAAAAAAGCTTCCCCTTTCCCCTCCCTCCCCCTTTTTTTAATGAATTATTTTATTGGGGGGTCCCTACAACTCCCATCACAATCCCTAACAACATCAGTTGTGTGCAGTCCACTTTTACACACCCATTGCCATCATCACTCTCAAAACATTCTCCCTCCCTCCAGGCCCCCATTATCATCTCCCTATATTACCCTTCCTCCCCCCTTCCCCTTGAACCCTTAGTAATTTACAAATTATTTTTTCATCCTGTACACTTTACAATGTGTCCCAACACTCACTTCCCTGTTGTCCGTGCCCCAGAGAAGAGGCTACATGTAGATCCCTGAAGTTGGTTCTCCCTTTCTATTCCTCCATCCCTCCACCCACCTGGTATTACCACTCCTATTACTAGTCTTGATGGATCATCTATCCTAAGTTTCCCATGTTTCCAACTTCACTGTACATCTCCTGATCTAGCTGGATTTATGTGGTAAAATTGGGGTCAGGATAGTGGGTGGGAGGTAGCATGGGAACTAGAGGAAGGTTGCATATTTCATAGCTCCTACCCTGTATCTTAACTGACTCATCTCCTCCTTGTAACCCCTCTGCAAAAGGATGTCACCTCACCTATTGATGGGCTTTGGGTTCCCAATGTGTACTCCCCCTCATTAATAATAATATAATTTTAGCTCATTGATGCCTGACACCGGATCTCTTCACCACCTCATGATCACACAGGCTGGTGTGCTTCTTCCGTGTGGGCTTTATTGCTTCTGAGCTGAATGGCCACTTGTTTACTCAAGCCTTTAAGACCCCAGACGCTATATCTTTTGGTAGCCGGGCACCATCAGCTTTCTTCACCACATTTGCTTGTGCATACATTTGTCCTCAGGGATCATATCAGGAAAGTGAGCATGCAAAGTTGTGCTTTTGAGTTCTTGAAGCCTGATATCTCATCCCTTTGACACCTCATGATTCCACATGCTAGTGTGCTTCTTCCATGTGGGCTTTGTTGCTTCTGAGCTAGATGACTGCTTGTTTACTTTCAAGCCTTTAAGTCCCCAGACGCTCCATCTTTTGATAGCCGGGCACCATCAGCTTCTTGACCACCTTTGCTTATGCACACTTTTGTCTTCAGTGATCATGTCAGAAAGGTGAGCATCTTGGAAAGCCAATTTAATAGAACAAAGTGTTCTTGAAACAAGAAGATACTTGAGTCGAGGTCCAATGCCCATCTGTTGTCCTACTACTAACCCTATAAGTATACACTGTGTAACTTTATTTTTAACTGGGTGAATGTTTAAATGAAGACCTAATCCTGGCTTCCCGAACCTATTTAGCCTTACTCAGCACTCCAAGCACTTAAAAACTTTTTTTCCTGTAGCTCCTAATCCAGGATAAAGTGTAGATCTTGACTTTTGCAGCCCCCTGGATCTTTCTAGTGCCCCCTATGGGGGGATAAATATCACCTGTTCTAGGAACCACTGAGCTAGACGGCAATAGCTTCACAATTTAGTTTGATTTTTAAAAACGAATAAAGGTCTGCATGATTTTACCGCAGTACTTTTTTTTACTGGTCTTGTTATGTGCTCTTCGCCCCCTCCCCCAAATAATAATGAGACCACACAGCTGGAGGAAGGTTGAACGGGAATTCACCAGAACCTACAAAATGTTACCCTGAATTCTGTGTGCATAACTTTCCCACCATGCCACACCAGCTATTGTTCCTTTCCCCATTTATATCTCTGCCTCCAGCCCTGAAGCACACACTTGACACTGGTTATTTTCATTCGCTCCTCCACTTTCCCTTTATAACCACTCCTACACACTCCCATTGATTTCACCACTTGCAGCCACCGCGAGTGCGTTTCTCCTACCCAGCCCCCTGTCAGCAGTGGGGGAGAAGCTGATCATCTTGACTCTGGTCAGATCTGCCCCAGCCCTGGACAAGGATTCCTCACCCTGTGTCCTGGATGCTCGGGAAATGGTTTTCCCACTGACTTTCTTTCTTTCAGAACCTCCACACTCAATGCTAGGGTTCCTCTTTGTCTGAGTGAAAGCATTGCTGACCTCCCTAAATCTTCCCCTTGAATCTCCCCCCAAAGAATCTTCCCTCTGGCCCTCCCCTCCCTACCCACTCGACCACTGCCTTCCTGTGTCTTTAACTTCATACCCATTTCTTAACACTTCCTCTCTTCCTGGTCACTCAGCCCCACTGAATGTGAATGTCTACCTGTGTCCTGACAATAAACTGCTTCCCCAGAGGCCACCCATCATCGTCGTCCTGTCTGAAGAACCAGTCTTGTTTTGTGCACATTTCAGGTCTTCACATTTTGTCCTTATGTGGCTCTCCGTGACTTCCTGTGCTCTTCATTCATTTGTTCTATAGAGCTTGAAGATTTATTTTTTCATGCTGCAACATTTCCCTTCATGATTATAGCATTAACCTAACTCAGTCTGGACATACGTACTCTGAAATAAGTCATAGCACCAACTGCTCCCATCCGTCTACCTCTGAGTATCCCAAAGGTGAGTCAGCTTCCCTGTGCCCATTACCAAGCTTCCTCAGTCTCGCTGTCAACAAGTCTCTGCTGGCTCAGAGCGACACTCTATTCTGTTCTCACTGCAACCAAGGACACCATCCAATATCTAGCCAGGCTTCTAAACTAAAAGTCGGCATAGATTTCATCTTCTCTTTTATTACCGCCTCCTGCCACTCACAGCAAACCATTTCTCTCCATCAGGTCTCCTAAGGGTCTTTTGGTCCTCTCTGTCTGCCTGTCTGTCACCCGCAACCTTCATTCCCTTAGTCATTCTGTCAAACAGATTTCTGGCATTATCTCCTGGGTGCCAGGTCTGATGCTAAGCACTGGGAACACTCTGTGAACACAATTGTTAGGGTCCCACCTCTAGTGGAGTTGGCAATCTAATGATGAAGACTGGCTTTGGATTCAAATTCTCACAAATACCATTACGTGCATACATGTACAAGTTGTAATGAAAATTTGTAATAGGGGACCTGGATTTGAAAGGCAAGATTGTGTTTGAGGTGATGGGAAAGTCCAAAAATTAATCATGGTCATGGTTGCAGAGCTTGGTGAATGAAATGAATTTAACCTGAATGTATACTTTGAAAAAACTCAAATGCGACCCTCCCCCCCCCCCAATCATTATGCCTACAGAATTTTTCAGACCATAAGACACACTCTTTCCTAAAAAAGTGAGGGGAAAATGAGGGTACATCCTCTGGTCCAAAGGTGTGGTACCCCAGAATATTTTAGTATACTGGTATTCTTGTTCAGAATATTTTTTTTCTTCTTTTCCAACTCTAAAAACTGGGTGTGAAAAAAAACCCTGAGTGTGTCTTATGGTCAGATGCGTCTTATGGTTCGAAAAATATGGTATTTTGCCACCATAAAATGATTTTTAAAATATGAAAGTCAAGGCCAACATGCCCGAGAGAAGATGCTACATGAGATCTGTTTGAAGGAATGACTAGGGGAGTAAAGGTGGCAGGAGACAGACAGAGAGAACCAACGGACCTTTAGGAGAACTGATGGAGAAAATCGGTTTGCTGTGAATGGCAGGAGGAGGTAATCAAAGAGAAGATGAAATCTCTGCTGGCTTTTTGCTGGATACGGGTGTCCTTGATTGCGATGAGAAATGCATAGAGGGTCGCAGAACCCTGTGAAAGCAATTCTGAAAAAAGACTCGGGGCTAGCTAGAAGAGTGAGCACAGGTGTCTGAGAAAGGAGTGATGCCAAGGTCCCGTGGTGAGAAAAGATTATGTGGGAGTCCCAGGGAACGAAGGAGGAGGACCCACGAGGTGGCTGGACAGTGAGGAAAGGCCTGTATATGGAAGGCCTGTGGAGGTATATTTATATTTAGTGCAGCGGGGACCCACTAAAGCATGGGGAACATAGTCAGTGACACTTTCTGTGGTGTTAGGTGGGCACGATCATGGATATGGATTATGATGGTGGCCGTGGAATTGAAGAGAAGTGGATTTGAAATAAATTTGGGAGAAGAGGCCACATTTGGTGATAAGGAAGGAAGGAAGGGTGGGAGAGAATGTTAAACATAACTTTCCAGTTTCTGTCGTAACATTTTGGGGAGGCAGATGTTATTCACCATGATAGGGAACAGAGAAGAGTTTGGAGAGGGAAAATCTGAAGTTCTCTTTTAACTACATCGAGGTTTTTGATGGTTGTGGGACACATAAAAATATATATAATGTTTACTTAAAGTACTAAAGCAGGAAGGGGAAATAAATAAAGTACTAAAACAGAAATAACTTAATCCTGTAAGTGAAGCAAGGAGGGTCTCTGCCCCTGCGGGCACAGAAATCCAATCGTGGCTCACCTGTTTTTGACGGAGGAGCCTAATAGCAAGGGGTTAGATCAGGAGCCTCGAACTATTTAGGGGTTCGTAGCACTAGGGACCCTAGGAAGATGGACAGGTAAGGTCTGCACATTCATATAAGGGATGGAGGAAGACTGATGATCATGTGAACGCAACTGTGCTTCCAGGTAAAGGGCCATGCACCACTTAATGTCCTGCCCAGCCCTGTAGTAAAGTGTTACAATAGTTTAAGCACAAGGAAACCAGGAAGCTTTTCGTGGGGTGGGGGTGGCTTAATAAATTGGTTGCATTGGTTGAAAGTCTGTGCACCTTTGGAGGCACAAACTCGTAGGGTCCTATTTGTACTGGTTATCTCCAGGTGTGGCCCCTGTGAGGTGAAGAAGGGCTAGAAAGGGCAGCCCTCCATGGATCAGCACAAGACCAAGTCAACGTCCCAAGACCCTGCCTGTGGAGGAGTGGAACTGTCTTTCCTTAGAATGTTCACAGAGGAGTTTTTTAAAACTGAAAAATAGAAAGTAATTCTATACATTCATTGTTTTTGTAAATAAAGAAAAAGACTTTCGTTATTGGAGTTTTCTATTTTCAACCATGGATCTCCTCCCACACTTTCCCTGCCAAGTGTTTACAACATGCCATAAAACCAACAGCAGTTTTCACTCTTCGCTGCCCTTGGTCTTGTTCAGAACATAAATAAAGAGCCCTTTGTCGTGGATAATATTTTCTGCCCGCCTCACCTCACTCAGAGTCTTAGCCTCCCTGACCCAATTCTTCTTTGAGTCTATTCCTTTATCCTGGTTCCTGATTAATTCGCCTTACATGCTTGATTTTGAACATAACCTTGATGTAGCTGACGTTATCTAAAGACAACAGGTGCAGACTCTTCTTTTTAGATACTCTTTGGGATTTTAGATACTCATTGAGGTAGCTGGATTATTCTCCTCACAAGGAAGACGGCCAGAGGAAAATGGCCTTTGGAACAACAGCTTTGTAGGATTTAATAATAAAAGCCCTTTTATGTAAACGATAGTTCTAAGTAAATAGAGAATCCTTTGAAAGCCTTGCTGAAAAATTCTCAGCTTGCCATATAAAAACAGATTTCCACATCAAAGATGGCAGCCCATAGGAACTGTTCTTTGCGAATTAAATGCTTGGCTTGGACAGACTGGGTGCTAAGATGCTCCTGGGTACCAGTAGCTATCTATCTTCTTTGCTCGCTTGCTTAGGGGGAAAGTGGTTTCCTAGCCTAGGTCAGTTTCATTAAGAAAAATTGCCTTTTCACCGACTTCCAGTAGTTTAAACAAATTACCTAAAGGAACTGGAGGGTTTAACCCATTTAATGAATTTTAATAAGAAATACATGAATCAGTTAAAATCCAGGAAGAAGTGAATAACATTGAGTTAGTTGTCATGGAAATTAGCTCATTACCCTGCTGGCTCCCCTTTGCTGAACACTGAATGTGTGTTGGAAGATTTAGATCTATTTTCCAGGTAGTATAAAATGAGAAGGGCTTTAACTTAGAGATTCATTTTATTCGTGAAATTTTTTCTGCTTCAAAGTGATGTATGTGCAGATTCTAAAAATCTTTGGTCTCTCCCAACACTCCCCACCCCCTACTCTATCTTGGGAAACATTTTTTAAAAAATGGATTTCTCTATGGGGAGAGTTTCGTAGGGCACCCAAACATTTTCAGAAATAAGATAGGAATATGATTTCCCTTGATTGCCTCCATCCCTCAGTAGAAAGGGAGCTTTGAGGTGGAGGTTCTCCACTGTATGGGGGCTGAGACAAGCTGGCTGTCTCAGACAAGATGTGATCCACCAGGTGTGGTGGGATCTTTTCCAACTCGTAGTGACCTCACTTGTGCAGGTAGACCCATGCCCCACAGAGCTTCCAATCGCTCAATCTTCTGAAGTCAATAACCAAACCTTTGTTCTAAGGCCCCTCTGTTCGAAGCTTGCACTAAGCTTTTCATTCGAGCTCAAGTGTGTCAACCATTTATATCACCCAGGATTCCCAGCACATCTCCAAGACTAATATCCAAATCCCCTGCCATGCGTCAGATCCCAGCTCCTTCTGACCTGGCGTAGAGTTTCCACGGCTGTAGATCTTTCCAGGAACAAACCATTTCATCTCTCTCCCGTGACATGGCTTTGAACGTCCAACTCTTGGGTACCAGTCCCACACAACCCAAATTGGGCAGCACCACCAGGGCTTCTGGCCTGGCGACTCAAGGGCCATGAAAATGAGCGAGTCAAGAAGTCATGCTACCAAGGTCCAGTTCGTCCATACAAGTCTATTCCAAACAAAATACGTCTGAACAGGTGTCTGCCATCAGACATCTCTGCAGGCAAGTTCTCTCAGAAATGCACTTGTCTTAGTCTTATTATAGTCTCCCCCCCCCAAAAAAAATGATCTCACCAAAATAGTGGCTACTGAAGTGATCTGTAAAACCATTTAAATTTAAGGCAGAGAAATGATTTCAAAATTGAAAGGTGTAATATAAAGTCTTTATTGAAGGACACAGACAATCACAAGAGTTTGTTAGGAAGAAACTGTAAAAATATTGAAAACTGCATTGATGGGGAGGGCAGAATTTTAAGCAAGTGGTGTCAGGGACTTTTTTTCCCCCATCATAACAATGTACTGTTTATTCCTGGAGGGTAACAAGGGGTTTTTTCACAAGGAAGTAAACCTTACCCCATCTACCCTGTGGTCCTGATATTGCCCTTCCAGGTATCTTTTTGTTAACAAGATTCAGAGAACACGTACAAGGGATACAATTTGAGTCCCATGAGGATGTCAAAACTACCACTTTGAAATGCCCTTTTATAATTTCAAGTGTGATGATTTCTCTGGCGAAGCATTAGAGACATGGAAACGCCAGTTTCAGAAATATGCCGGCCTAGATGGAGGACGCATTGAGAAATGATAGGTTCACATTTTGATGGTTGGATAGTTTTTAATTGTGTGATTGTTATTAAAGCTTTCTAAGATTTGGCAGCAATACACTCATATTCTAGCTGTTGTTTCAGTCGAAGGGAAAACATGTTTCACTTCCTGAAAATGGAAGTTTGAGTATGAACTGGAATTTAGAAATATATTGAAAGACTTAGTTCTTTTTGGAGAAGTGCCTGGTGTTAATATGAATTGAAGACATTGTGACGGTGCTTTCCCCATAGTGGCTTTTCTTGGTCTTCCGATCCCTTACCCCATCGGGCTACATGTTTTTAAGTTCATAACCTTTCTACCCTGTGAAACATCATCAAAATTTTATGACACTTCTAACAAATGCGTGCCATGGAAAGAAAGGAGACCTTTTGCAGAGTTGCATCAATGTTCTCTCAGTGTCATATGTCAGAAGAAACAGGTCCTGAAAAGAGCCAGTTTGTGGATCATACCACCGGGGAGAAAACAATGTTTGAACGGGTCATCAAACAATTTGAAAATGGTCTTTGGTCACATGGAACCTGACCACATGGCGTTCTGTAACTCCTAAGATGAAGGCTAAGTCATGTCTATTGATGACCAGGCAACCAAGACAATTCAATGATCCATGCCATAAGCTGCATGTTCCAGAATTTCTCTGAAGTAAGAGTCATAGCAAAATATTCATAGGGTTGGGAGAAAAGGAAATAACAAATATTTCCTTTTTATTACTTAATGGAGTGGGTTCAGAGTATTTGATGCCATTCTGTTCAACTTATTTTTAAATGGTTACTGTGAACCTTTTAAGCACTTTCCTTATGCAGGGTTGTCAGAAGGTACAAATAAAAGACATGGATACCCATTGAAATATAAATTTTAGATACATTATAAATAATTTTTAGTAAATATGGACCACACAATATATGTACCATACAATAGCACTGGCATTTTTTTATTAATCATTTTACTGGGGATTCTTACAAATCTTATAACAATCCATAAATCAATTGTAACAAGCATACTTGTACATATGTTGCAATCATCATTTCCAAAATATGTCTTTCCACTTGCGCCCTTGGTATCAGTGCCTCTTATTTCCCCTCCCCCTGCTAATGAATCCTTGATCTTTAATATATTATTATTTCTTTTTCTTTTTTTTTTTTTTTAGATATCACTGCCCTCAGGTGGTGGGAGTAGGAGGCCCAGCCTTTGCTCCTGGGAGCTGGAATTGAACCTCCAACCCAGTGGGCCGCAGTCTCGCGCACAACCACTACACCACCGGGGCTCAGCCCTATTGTTATTTCTTATCTTACACTGTTCATTATCTCTCTTCACCCACATTTCTATTATTCGTCCCCCTTTGGTTGGGTTATATATCCCACCTTGTGATCAGTTCTCCCTTGCATTCCCACCCCCACCCCCCCCACACACACACCCTCATGTTATCACTACTCACTACTCCCACGACTGCTCGTGAGGGGGTTTATCTGTCCTGGATTCTGTGTGTTTGTGTGTCAAGAGCTTTTTTTTTTTTTTTTTTTTTTTTTTTTTTTTTTTTTTTTTTTTTTTTTTTTTTAGAGAGAGAGAGAGAGCTCTTATCTGTAGCAGTGTACATGCTCTGGTCTAGCCAGATTTGTAAAATAGAACTGGAGTCATGATATGGGGGAGAGGAAGTATTCAAGAACTAGAGGAATGTTGTATGTTTCATCAGTGCTATAATGCACTCTGTCTGACTCGTCCCTTCTTTGTGACACTTTTGTGAGCGAATATCCTGTTTTCTACAGATGGGGTTTAGGTCTCTATTCCAACCTACCTCATTCACATCGATATAATTGTTTGTTTTGGATATTTTGATACCTAATCCCATTGACACCTGGTGATCACACAAGCTGGTAGCACTGGGCATATTTTTTTTCTTATAAAACATTCATTTTAATTATGCAAAGTGATATAGCAAAATAAAAATTTATTTTAAGTAAGCATTTGAGTCCAAATTGCTTTTTTTAAGTGAATAAAAATATCCATTAAGAAACAAAGAATATAATAATAAGAGACTATCACCCTCCCTCTTCACTGCACCCTGACTGGCCTGTCTCCTCCCCATGACCCCTCTGCAAGGGGATGTCCAATTGCCTACAAGTGGACCTTGGATTCCCACTCTGCACTCCCCGTCATTTTTGGTGATGTGGTTCTTGTTCCCTGGTGCTTAATACCTGCTCCCATCAAGCCCTCGTGATCACCCAGACGGGTGTGCTTCTTCCACATAAACTTGGCTGCCTCTGTGCTAGCTGACTGCTTGTTTTAAAAATACATTTAATGTATCTGAAATTTTAATTGCATGAACTTGGCTATTTTATCTCATAACTCTATACCTATGGTTTATGAAAATTGTATTGAATTTACATATCACCAAGGATCACTCAGAAGGACTTTGGAAATAAAGACTGAATGAAAGTGAAGGAGGGAAGTTCTACTTTGGTTGATCAAATGAGAAATTTGGGACTACGGTGACCAAGGCAAGCCCGTTAACAAAAAGAGAGATTTTATAGTTTTGCATACATAGAGAGAATTATGAATCTGTAACACATTGCTCTGGAATCATCATGAATACAATTCTTGGCTAAAAAGTGGCTTTTCTTTGATTCCTCACTTTTTATTGGTGTCCAAGTTAGTCTGGTGATATATTTCTGGAAATTTTTGTTCCTTGTCTGAAGTCCGTGTGTTATAGGATTAATTGTAGGTTGTAATTGTCCTTTCTGTGCACATTCAGTGGCCTAGATCTGGTTATAACCCATACTCACCTGCTGTGATGGGTTACTCTCCAAGAAGGAAAAGACTCAAAAGAAATAGCGTAAAAGGCAAGAGAACAGGTTACATATGCTCTAGAAGGTATGTTTCAGCATCCTGTGACAAATTCTTTTATTCTAAGTTCACTGGACAAAATGTAGAATTTAGTCTTTCTCAAAATGGGCAATACTTCCCTGAGGTGGCTGCAAAAATTGATACCGACACTTTATCCTGGATTATGGGTTGTTACAATTTTTTTAATTATCCAGGGAGTGTTCAGCAACTGTTTTCTAAAAAGGAGGTCGTAGGTAAATTAACTTGGTTGATCATCCTTGGCTTATTTGGTTGCACTGGGCTAAACAGGTTTGAGAAGTGATCTCAGACATGTATAATTTAATTTCAATTTCAGTATGAAGCCCATAATGTCTTCTTTACCATTTCCAAGCACCAACATTGTATCCAACCTATTTGCACTGTGTATCTGCTTCTCTGTCCATCCTAATAAGCTTTTCGCTACAGAATTACACCATATTTCACCCTTCTCTCTGACTTCAAAAAATAGATATTAGAGATCTAATTCAAGTATATGCTTCATATGTACAGACCTAAATTTCCTTATTAGAGGCATCTAAATTTTCTTTTATCTTACTTTTGCTCCGTTTGCCTTTACTGTGTCAATGACCTTACAATACGTACCTTGAAGTCTTTTGCTTTTGTGGCTTTAAGGTTTAAGGTTACCTTTATGTTTCCATGTTGTTCTAGGTGACAAAAGAGACCCCAGATGCAGACAAGATGCAGCAAATATCGGGTGGGATATTTGCCCCAGAGTCAACGTTGATGTGTGTTGTTGGGTGCTCCCGAGCCGGTCACCACTCATCGCAAAGCTCTGTGCAACCAACGGCATCACTGCCGGTGCGTGTGCCTGTGCAGGCTCATGATTGTTCTGCACTCTGAGGCCATCCTTGCAGCAACTGTGTTGATAATCTTGTCAAAGACCTTCCTCTTTTTCACTGCCCCGATACTGCACCAAACATGGTGCCCGTTTCCAGGGCCTGGTCTCTCCAGAGAACGTGTCCAAAGTCCATGAGAAAATGTCTTGCTCCCCTGGCATTTAAGGAGCATTCTTGCTGTAGGTCTTTCAAGATAGATTTATTGTTCTTCTGAAAGTCTTTGCCAATATTCTTCAGCAGCACCATAACTTAAAGGCATTGGTTCTTCTGTAGTCTTCTTATTCTCTGTCAAACTTTGGCAGGCATAGGAAGCAATTGAAAATATCGTGGCTTGGGTCAGCCACCTCTCCTTGCCTTCCAACACGTTAAACAGGTCTTGTGCCACAGATTTACCCAGTTCAAAGCATTGTTTGCTCTCTTGATCTCTATGAGCATTGATTGTGGATCCAAGGAAGAAGTCTTTGACAACTTCAATCTCTTATCTATTCATTATGATGTTACCTATTGATTCAGTTGTGAGGGTTTTTCTTTACATTGAGTTGGAATACATACTGTTTTGTTTTCTTGAGTTATAATCTGAGAGCTGCAATCCTTGATCTTCATCAGCAAGTACTTCAAATCTTTTCCCTTTCATCTTCCTATCGCAGGTTGTTAGAAAGACTTCCTCCAATTCTGATGCTGCACTCTTCTTCGTAGAATCCAGCTTCCCTGATGATTTGCTCAGCATACTGATTGAATAAGTATAAGGAAAGGATACAACCCTGACGCACAAATTTCCTGATTTTAAACTATGCAGTATTCCCTTGTTGTGTTTACACCTGCTTCTTAATCCATGTACACATCCCATGTGAAATGAAATGTTTTGGAATTCCCAAATTTCTGAAGGCCATTCTTAAATTGTTATCATCCACACAGTTGAATGCCTTATCGTCTATTACTCATTGCTATGGCGTCAATGTGGGCTTGACTGTGGATTTCCAAGACCGTGAGTCAAAGACTGTTACTGTTTATGGGAATAGAAAGTTCTCTCTTTCTCCCATGGAGCTGCTGGGGGTTTCAAACTGCTGACCACCTGGGTTGCAGCCAGCTAGTAACCACTAAGCCATCAGCGCTTCATTAAAATCTATAGAGACTTATTTATTAGGTCTTAAACAGGACGAAGGCACATCAACAGATGAGAGAGGCCATCAACATAAGGCTATAATGGTGTGCAAGGATTGGCAGCTATGCACCATTTACCCAGAACATGGAGAACAGGATCCACAGCAGGTCAATTCAGCACAGTTGCAGAAGGACTACAGAAGCAGTAAAGGGATCATGATAGGGATTTGTACATGATGGCAGGTGAGAAAACGGATTTACAAGATTGACTCAGGACCTTCAGGCCAAGGTAGTCAGCGTTCATGTCCGTATGCCTGGCATCCTACTTTTCATCAAGGATGCACCCAAGCAAGTTCCCAAGAAGAAGAATGCCCTTCCCCGGGGCTGGCCAGGGGAGTCTCAGCAAATGCACTGTCAAGTGCTCAAGCTGAGACTTATGCATGGCCCTGGTCACATACTGGTTCGATTACCACAAGGTTAGCAGTTTTAAACCACCAACTGCTCTGCAGAAGAAAGATGAAGCTTTCTACTCCTGGGAAGATTTATAAGATTTATATCTGGGAAAGTCAGAATCAACTCAGTGGCAGTGAATTTGGAGGGATTTGGGGGTCGGGGTGAGGAAAAGAAAGGAAGGCAGGAGGGATCGAAAATACAAATCAATTCCTTGTAAAGAAATTTTACTCCTACAGGAAAATTATAGCATTCAACTTTCTAGAGAAATGTATCACACAGAGAATAGAAATGAGCAAAAATATAAGAGAAATGGTGTTACTCTATGACTTGTTCAAAGGAAACTATTTCTTCATGAACTTGGTATTACAAAAATAACTGCCTTGACTCTGAAAGACGCAGAAAAGAATTGTATCTCTGTTGCTGTTTCTCAGTGGGAACGGGTGATGAGAATTCCAAAAATTAATAATCTCAGCAAAGCAAGTCCAGGAAAATGCTTAGAGCAGAGAAAGACAAGTATACGAAGTACAGTTTAATGGTTTCTGGAGGGCAAGGGAAATAGAGTCCCCGTGGTTAGTGAGTGAAGAAGGAGAACAAAGCTTAGTAAGAAGTTTCTTACTAATTGTGGAAAAAAAAGAAAGTCTCCCCACATGGGGCATAGGACAAGTCACCACCACAACACATGGATATGAAAAGCTTTCTAGATCTCAGATGTCTTATCCTGCATCCTGAACCTCTCTTCTACCAGAAGACATACAGGAGTCATTTTTCCAGTCAAATAACTGACATGTCTCTTAATGGACTTAGAAGTTTTGTTTTCATTTTAGTGTAATTGGTGTTTTCAAAATTTTAATTTGGATCAACTAGATTTTCTTTAGGGGTCACCCTCCCCACCCCTAACTCTCTTTGTCTCTGTGTTACATTTTAAGTAGATAATAGTTTGACTGAAATATTTATGCAATTTCTATAGCTCTTCTAATTAAGGTTGACTTAATTACATCGCAAATCTTATAGCCTAAATGGAATATCTAAAGTAGGTGATTTCTGTTCATCTTACTTTCAATGTTTAGAGCACATTATAAATTGGCCCAAGAAATGCAAAGGGTCAGAGAAGACATTTTGTGAAAGAATCCATTCTGATATTATTTATTTACTGCTATTGTTGCTATTTACTCCTAATTTGTTGCTATTTATTTACTCCTAATGTTGCTATTCTGCAGCAAACAGCTTCTTTTCAGGCAACTAGTATTACATGGACCCAAGTCTCTGGGGCCCAACTCAACACTAGAAATGGTCAAGAAAATGGGAGTAGTCAAGCAGTTGCAGGGTTTGTCAGTGGCTTGAAGTCCACATGCCAATGGAATGAAACCACCTTCGGAGAGTGAAAAGCCAAAGTGCCTGTGATAAAAAATGGTCAAAGTAAACAACACTCTCATTGTTTGCTCTTGACCAATTTCCCTTATAACACCAATTTAGTTCTAGCACCATAACTGCTGACAGGTGCGATGATTTCTATGGAGAAATAACCATCTATAAGATAATGTCTCATGTGGAGATGAGAGTTCTGTAATAGAGAAAACATTTTGAAGTCATCTGTTTCCAAGTCTAAGAAACTCCCACCACCTCTACCAAAATTAAAAGAGTCAATGCTCAAAACCTGTTCTGACACTCCAGGAAGAAAGGGACAATGCAAAGAAAGCACAGGCAATCGTGAATGTTCAGGCACTGTGAGAATGTGTCAATGACATCTTCTCTCAAAAGAACGGTTCCAGGCAAATTTATACAACAGAAAATAAGTGTTGGCCTTTAATGAGAACAATGATGAATTGGCCAGTAGGGTGAATTTTATTTTCACTTCTTAACTCATAAAGTTGTTGTTACTGGAATTTTACAAAATAAGTCAAGAATGTGAATGCATTTGTATATGTTTTGCTCTCAGCTCTCCCTCCTTTAAAATTAAATCCTTATAATTAAATTATAGTTAAGTCACACATTGAACAGTTATTTTCACTGGTTAGTAAGAGAGGTAAGAATTCATAGAGTATGTGGGATAGAAAGAAAGCAAATTCTCCCTAAGGGTGATGGTTGCTACATTTGAGTATTAAATATAACTACTTTGAGCTCCCAAAAAGTTGATCATTACAATGAATTATCAACCTTCACAATAGTGCGTTGGAGTACAACTAGTATTCTGGCCCTGCCTGAGTTAAATTGCCGAAGTGACTAGATAATTTCTGCCCTTCTTCCTGGAGGTATTTGCTATGGACCCATTGTTTCAGTTTTTAATATGTCCCAATAGTAAAGTTGGCCAACAAACTCTGTGGGAGCTTTTCCTATCACATTCTCATTTGGTATAATTTTGTCAACACTGGATATCATTTATTCTATATGCATATAGGAAAGATATTTCGACTGCAGAAAAAAATGGCTAGAAGAAGCGAGATATCATAGGGATTACAAAGAGAAGAAACTGACCCTCACTGTCCTTGAGTTTATTCTGACTGAGAGCCACCCTGTTTAGAGTTACTGAATTTATAGCAGCAGGTGACCTTACAGTTAGTTCAACACTTTATCAACAGCCCCTAGAGAGGAGAAATTTAAAAGAGCAACTATTGACAAATCTTAGCAAAATGGAAGCCTACTTTTTCCCTTTCCTGAGATCGATTCTATCATGAGCCTTCTGGCATGGCTGTTCTTCATTTGACCTTCCATTCACCTGCAGCCACCTTTGAGATTTCGATTCAAGGAGTAATGCGTTGATGCCAGCACTCCTCGTGCCACAGTGGGCTGTGTGTTGAGCTACTAACTGCACATTCAGTAGTTTGAAACCACCAGCTGCACCGTGGAAGAACATGATGCTTTCTACTCCTTGAAAGATTTGCACCCTCACAGCCCCAAGGGACCATTCAATTCTGTCCTATAATGGTGCCCTGAGTCGAAATGCACTTGAAACCAGGATTCTGTTTTAGAATCAGAATGACGATGCCCATGAAATTATTTTCAAACCAAAGGAAACTGTGCAGCCAGGCAGATTGGTGTGTGTGTGTTACTCTTTGCTGTTGAATAATTTAAAGTGAATTGCAATTATCTGAATATTATGCCACCCATAGTGGTAGCACGGCCTATCTTCTAAGTTCAAACTTTGTTTTCTTTATTACAGGTTTCTTTTCTCCATGGAAAACTCCAAAGCCTGTAAGTTGGAATTGTTATACTTCTTTATTTATAGTTATTAAAGCAATCCCATTTCATAAGTCCCTTCACCTCTGAAATTCTATGGTGATCAAATATATTTATGTATGCTTCTTCATAATTCTAGGTTTCCACAAATTCAGGAATAATGCATCTTAATTTCCTATAAGGAAACTTTAGTTTTCCCCAATCAGAATGGCTATAGTTGTATAATATGGTTTTAAAGAATTTTATAAAAATATAAATTCTTACGGGCCCATAAATCTTGACATGAAATTTAAGTGTGGTTCTAAAATATGTGTGTTTAATATGTATCCAGCACTAAATATATATGTATATCCATAGATATGTAATATAGATGAGGGGGTTCAAATTTGGGGGAACAAATTCCATTATTCCATGAACTTTTTGAAGCTCCTCTTATATTTTTCTCTAAAGCTAACCATCAATCAAAATGATGTATCAATGTCTCATTTAGCTTCTGGTGGACTTGTCCATCACCAAACTTCCATGGACCTAGTTTTCCTGAACCATCCTGTAATTTTTATGTTTGTAGGAGGTTGATAGACTGATACATAACAAGAAGATTTTTGTAAAGTAGGCAAGTTGACGAAGCAGCTATAGTTGGCCTTGACATGTCATTCGCTTGAAGCTGATTTGCTAGGACCCTATTTTATGAACACTCTACCCTGTTCTGAATGGTCTCCTATCCACACATAGAAGAACCCTATATGGCAAAGCCAGTCAAGTCAAAACCAAAACTCAACAATGCATTTCTAGAAACGACATCATTTGCTTCCTTCCTTTTAGTTCCTCCTTACCAAAAGGCTTTGAGACTTCAGTGGCCTCTCATTTAGTCAGTAAGTAAGAGATTTCCAGGTTCATCTTATGTCTTCTCCCCTTTCTTTCCCAAAGCAAATGTGCAACTACTTATTAAAATTTTGCATCGTTTCCAAGTTCAATAACTGTCTTAATTAGCTAACATATCTTAAACGCGACTTGAAAACTTGTGAAAATAAGATACTATGAAGCCATATAACCTTCCTGAGCTCCAGCTTCTTTCAAATCGAGATGAAAACTCTGGAGTCACAGGAGCTGGAGGATGCGAAGCAAGATGACTCGCAGTGCATTTAGGATTTGGTTCACCTGTTCACAGAGACCCTCAAATGGCAAAGCTGGTCCTCTCTGGGCTTCTAAAACCACTTTGTGAGAGACATAATTTTGAAAAGATGTATTCTTAAATGTTTAAGATGAAACTTGGGTTATCTTGACCAAAGTCTAAATGGTTCCTCTCTCTTCACCATCAAACTTAAATCTGTGCTCTGTGGTTATGCACATCTTTACCTACTTTAATAAGGAACCTTGTAACCTCATCATGGTGCTACAATTATGTAGTCTAATGATTTCCTTATATGTTCCACATTTACACAAATTATGCCGTTTGGTGTAATTACAGCATTTACTGTCATTATAGCAATTACATCCATACTCAATAATTAAAAAAAAGTCTTTATAGAAATCAAGTTAAGATTAATCCTAAATGCATTACTTCCCTCCAATATTCAAGGCTCTGACCTCCAGGTCCAGGACTGAGTGAAGAATATGAATTGTTGATTTAATATCTTTCACATGTCATCATGAAACCCTGTAAGCTAAGGAATAAAATCAGATGCAGTTTGGCATAATGGTTTAGGGTAGTTTCTGCCTAGGCTCAAATGTGTTTTCTTCTCCTTACTAGCTATTTTAACTAGTTGAACTAGCTGCTAAAGCTATCCATTTCTCAAAGTCCACATCTATAAACTGGTGATAATATTAATACTCTTCTTTGCTTGTTGTGAAGATTCTGTGAGTTAATCCAGGCTAGAACTCCAGGCTTAGAAAAGTATCTCCAAAGGATAAGGGTGCAAAACTACTAAGAACTGTCAGATATCAAAAGATGGTCTGTGCATAAACCATAATAAATAAACAATTCTAATAAAATAAGCATATATTATTGAGAAACATAAATACACAATTATATGTCCATGGTATATGGATTTACAGCTCTCTTCTGAAGAGGATGGATGACATTCTTGCTCAGGCTATGAAAATATGATCCTGAGTGGGACCTTATGTCCTTCTCTCAATACTGACTCTCTTCTGTCCTACCAATCCACATCTTAAGCCAAGGTCAAGGTCAAGAAGATCACTTCCTGTGTAACACATAATATTGTCATGAATTCTCCTCTTTTTCTGGAAGGGATCCAGAATCAAGTGAAATGCTTTCATCTCCTGAGCCTGTCCTGAGCTCATAGAAGGAGGGGTTCAGGTGACCTCACTTCTATATGAAGAAAACACCCTCTAAACAGAGTATTTTATGGAGGTGGGAAGGAGACTCTCACCTTATTAGAAATCTTTCTACTCTCTCTGCCTTTTTCCAGGAATCAGAAACTGAAATTTAAAAAGCAATAACCATAACCTTGACTAGGTTTTTCTCATTTTACTGACTGATGCCCCATGGGGGTGTAAATGTCCATTCTGTTTTACTGACTGAGATTTCAGTGATTGCTGTCACTCATTCATTCACCATTTCCTATACTAATCACATGAGCACTTCTGGGACTGGAAAAAAGAAGCTCAAGCATAAGGCATGATGAGAGCCAAAAGTCTGGTAACTAACATAAACTTAGAAAGGTAATGAATAAGTCAAGACCAGGAAACCAGTAAGTTTGGCAAATAAGGCCCATGAACCTGGGCAAGGGGACATGTTAAGAACCCAGGAAGTTCTTGGAGGCAGAGTGGAACAAGTAATCATTCTATGTCCCAGTTGGATATCAAAACTCCAGAGAACAAGCTGTCTAAGAAAGTAGGGCAAAATCAGCAGAGCCACCCTTCAGACGCATACTCAAGTCAGCCCACCAATGCTAGTGAGCAGAGTGTGAGCCCCCTCAGCCCAGGGCAGTGGTTTGATCCAGTGTCTTCTGGGGCACATCTACCAAGCAGCTCGGTTTGGGGGATGGGCTATGAGTCCTCTTTTTCAGTAATGCTCATGGCACAGTGATTTTCTGCTCTACAGTCTTTTAAGAAACCCTGACAGAGTGGCTCAAGGGTTGATGAACGTCACAGCAAGAAATTGTGAATGCTTTGCTAAGCATGAACTGAACTCTTGACTAATTCCCCGATCTCTGTACTATAGAAATTGTAGAATTTGTCAATCTGCCACAGAAACTTTCCCAAACAGTGCCCATAGCATTATTGGTTCTGTAGTTTCAAGATTGTTTTTCAGAAATACTGATATTTCACCTGAAGCGTGTTTGCTCCAATGATTGTACATGAACAATACATATACCAGGCAAGACATATGAGTATCAAATAACCCTCAGTGGGAGATGGGAGAAAGAAATAGACATTTGCTGAGGGCTTTTGATGACAAATGGAATACTGATCAATTCTGACCATGTTTCTACTTTAGTTACTTTTCAGAATTTAACACTTTTATGTTTAAAAACAGAAGAGGAAAAGTCATAGCACAAAAAAAAAAGCCTCTGCCTGATGCCTGAGTTTAGTTAAAGTGAACAATTATAAAGGATATCTTCTTTAACCACATGTGTGGGTCTTCCAGATCACAGCAAAGACACTCAGAATGGATAGTCTAAGGAACCCCTAATAATTTCCTATGTGAATGCTGCCATCAATTGCGTTATGAAGTGCACAATTAAAGATTTCTACTCTCAGCAAAGATCCCACTGAGCAAAAAATGTTAGTGAGAACTCAAACTTAACTTACCAATCATCTCCTGACTGCCTAGAGTGCTATTAGGCAAGCAAGCTTTGGTAATATAGTTAGTTCTGACTCTGGTCTACTACAGATAGTGGTTGGACCTCAAAAAAGCCACTATCCCATCTCTGTGTCTTTGTTTCATAGGAGTGAATTGAATTGGACCCCAGAGGGGGGTTTCATAGAAGCTTTATTCTAATGAAAGCTCAGGCAGTAGTCCATTATAGAAATCAAAATAAGATGAAGCCAGGGGGTTTTGTTTTCTTTTAAAATCGTTTTATTGGTGTATCGTTTACATAGGATGCAATTTAAACACTCCTGTTAAGAAGATTTGTGCAATCATCACCATAATCAATTTCAGAATGTTTGTTTCTCATCCTCCTGGTTATTCCCACCCCATTTCCTCTCACCCTCCTTGCCAGGCCCCTGATCCCCTTACTGTCTCTGTAGATCTGCTATCCTGGACTCCTCATACTGAAACTCATACCGAACAAGACAGTCATAAAATCACAGAACATGAACAAAGAACGTAGGGAAAATCTCAATGAAAGAGAAGACAATAAAAACCTAAATAACTTTAAGATGAGTCAAGGGGGAGATTAAGTGATCAGGCATTATACGTTCTCTGCATGATACAGAGTTACTCACAGCCCTCACCTATGGTCAGAGCGGATTCATCTGAGACTTAATTCATGTAGGGACCCTGCAAACAGATTCGGGTCTTCTGCTGTTAACCATAGCCTTCTGCAGACAGCGTGCTCACAATGTACGCTCTGATACTATTCTTGCCATCAAATATGGTGTGGGATTAGTTCGTGCCTCACTTGGATGTCTGTTTGTTTGAAGACAAGCTTTTAAGGCATCCGGTGATATTCATTCTGATAGCCTGGCAACCATCTAGTTTCTTCACCACACTTTTCATTTGCACTCATATCTTCAATGATCTCTCCATGAAAGTGAGCATAAAGCAAGGCTATGTAACTAATTGGGACATGAGGCTAGAATGAGATTGTGAGCCTAAAATCCATTCATCAATCTAGGATTTATATATGTTTCTAGTTTATGATAGGGACATCTGTACCATTTTATGATAGAAAACATTATAAATCATGACTCTGTGAAATAAGGTAATTCTATTAATAGAGTCATTAAATTGAGAAAAGGAAATTACATAAGTTGAGACTGGCTTCAGATTGTAATACATGAGTTCTTGACTTACACAGATTAAAATCTTAAGTGACTGAGGACCATGTACATGAACAATAGAAGTTAGTGAAAGGGCAAAACTTTCAATAAACCACTCTAGTGTAGACGTGTAAGCCATAAGATAACTTAATCTAGCTGAAGGCCTAGTAGGATCATGTAAAGCATAAAGGCAATTGCGTGTGATTGAACAGATTGTTGAATGAAGTTGTAATTGGCGGTGTCAATAGGTGACCTCAGTTTCCTCTTTGGTTAAAAGGTAACATTGGTTGGTGTCCATGTTCTGTGCCTCCTAATACCATGGTGAGGATCAAAAAAAGGGCACTGTAAACCTGGGGTTACTCTATAGCTGTGGTTCTCAACCTTCCTAATGCCATGACCCTTTAATAAAGTTTTTCATGGGCTGAGCCCCGGTGGCGTAGTGGTTGTGCGCAGGACTGCGGCCCACTGGGATGGAGGTTCAATTCCAGCAGTGCGGCTGGGCCTCCTACTCCCACCACCTGAGGGCAGTGATGCCTAAAAATAAATAAATAAATAAATAAATAAATAAATAAAGTTTTTCATGTAGTGGTGACTCTCCCCCAACCATAAAATTATTTTCATTGCTACTTTATAACTCTAATTTTGCTATTGTTATGAATCAGGTAACCCCTGTGAAAGGGCCATTCAACCCCCAAAGGGGTCACAACCCACAGGTTGAGAATTGCTTCTCTATAGATGTTTTCTAATTATCATAATAGCAACAGCAAGTGCAGGAATTTGGGGCAGAAACCATGAGATAGCAGTAAATGGGTCTTAATTGAAGACTTTGAACAATTAATAAATTCCAGATGATTGTATGATTTCTTGTGAATTGTATGAAAATGGTGCAGTATTCAGGTTGGGATATGCATTGGTGTCACATGAATACTTGCAGACTGTCTTCTCCTGATAGGGTGAGAAATCTTAAGGATGAAACAAATAGTAGCATGCATCACTCAGAAGTTATGTTGTGATATATGTGATCTTTATTTAATAAAAGGGGGGGGGGCGCGAAATAGACTCAGAGAACTTGCATGATTTGCTGAAGATTACCATCAGATAAGTGACAGGTTATATCAATTGGCTGTCCAAAGCCAAGCACTGCTTTATTTATATCAGTTTGTGTTGCTTTGTCATATAGACAAAGCATCTTTCCCATCAGGACACTTGTACTTAAGTTCTTAATGTTTTGTGGAAGAAACTTCCACAGCGCACAAAGGTTTGACTTTAATCGTGAGTCTTGTGGTATGTAACAGGGGAAATAGCAAGAAAGAATGATCTGTCAGTCATTGTGTCTCCTCTCTCCACTTTTCAGATAATGGATCGATGGGAGAATCAAGGCAGTCCTCAGACAAGTGTATCTGCTCCGGCCATACCACAGAACCTGCCCTTCCCACCCGCCCTTCACAGGAGCTCGTTTCCTGACTCAACAGAGGCCTTTGACCCAAGGAAGCCTGACCCATATGAGCTCTATGAGAAATCGAGAGCCATTTATGAAAGTAGGCGTAAGTGGAGACCACATAAAACAAGGGGACGTGACTGCTCACTGAAGTCCTGCCAGGATATATATTGAAGCTGAAATGATCTGGCATGGTTTTATATGCTGAGCTTGAAAAGCATCTCAAAAGTAAAGCCAGCTGGTGTAAATGTCTCTAAAAAAGCTTGGCAAGTCTAAAAATAAGCGTTTATCTTTTGATTTGAAAATGTATTTCCTACTTTCTTTTCTTCCCACAGCCCCTGAGAGGAATTGGCATTTTTGTTGTTGCTGTCGCTAGTTCTGCTTATAAGTCACCCAATAAGAAGAAGAAATGTTGGGGGATTTTATTTGTTGAATCTAACCTGGCATTTAAAACTTAGATTTTTCTTAGAATGAAGGCACAGGAGAGTTAGGACCTTGAGTAAAATATGAGCCAAGAAAAAATTCTACCAACTCACAGTCATGAACTCACGGTGCTCCCATCAATCTTACCTGATTTTTTCCTTCTCACTTGGTGGAGCGGGGTCCATTTAGAAGTCTAATCTTGAAAACAGCATGTCGACACGTGCTCCCGTAGCATGCTACAGGTCTTCTGACATCTCTTCATTTATCAATATTGGAAATCAGAGTTTTTAATAGTGCACGTGCCTTCGCTATGACCCTTGTCACCGTACTCCAGGTCATCTCCTCCCACATGATAGAGAACAGGAAGGTGGATGGCATGAGCATGTAAAACGAGGACAATACACAGTCTCATAAGAGCCTGCGGGAAGGAGGGCGCAGCCTCGGGTAGTAAGAAGGGTTTAGTCCCTGGTGTTTCCATTTGTGGTCTACTGATTTCCTGAGCTTCTGCGTTCAGCTCGTATCTTGTTTCCAACTTTATCATCTGAAGGACGAATAGCAAGTTTTAAATTGTGTGATCTCAGAGGATCACAAATCTGCTTACTCTTTTGGTGAGCTCAGGGACTGAGAATTATTCACCCAGCTGGTGATAGAGAAAGCAGACATAATACCTGTTCCCTGTCCTCTATAACTTTTTGCCAAAAGTAATTTTAATTGATAAAATAGTTAGGAGAGCAGGCCATTGATAAATCATTTTCGTCAAAATGAATCCCTCTATATCTTTTTTAAAATAATGGACTACATCTGGGTTACTATATTTCCTCCTCTTCTGAATGAACACTGAATTTTGTTTTGTTTTGTTTTGGGGGCATCACTGCTCTCCAGTGGTGGGAGTAGGAGGCCCAGCCCCACTGCTGGAATTGAACCTCCGTCTCAGTGGGCCGCAGTCCCGCGCACAACCACTACAACACCGGGGCTCAGCCCGGAAATATTTTTTAACTGGAGTATTTTTAGGGTTGTATCAACAGAGTTGCTTTGCTTTCATAAAGTAAAAGCAAAGTAAGCATTTCTAGCTATAGAATATAAGGTGTGGATCTTGATGCCATGCGGGGGGGGGGGGGCCTGGGGGAATGAGACTATTTCAGGGGCATCATTAATAGCTCTTCTTCATTGACACTCAAGTTCTTTCTGACGACCCACTTTCTGTCAGCACCAGTCTTTGCTCTCAGTCCCTGATCCTCACAGCTTTGACAGAGAAAACAAGTAGAATGGGTAGAATCAGGTAGAGGTCGAGACACAGTGGAAGATCCAATGTGGAAGGTACAAATACATTGCAAAAGTAAAATAGCATCCTTGGCTTATCAAATTTTCTGGTAACATTTAGGGAGTACCCAGCAATGCCTCCTCCATCTCTGTATTCCTTTGGTAGTCATTTGCTTCCATCCTCTCACAGTCTTCAGGCCTATTCAGGGCTTGATTAGTTAGGGCAAATTCAGGGTTGGTAAATACCCAGTTCCCAGTCTTCCCCTTGTAGTTATCTGATATTATTGTGCATTCCATTTCTGAACCAGAATTGTGCCTGGCCCCCATTTCAATACTCCAGCATCTCTTCTGATTCTGTTTCTGTCCCCTGCAGTGCCTTTTTCTGTTCATTGCCTTTCTCCTCCTTGCCTTATGACTAACCAAAACAATATTCCTGCTCTCTCATAACTTTCATTTTCACTCCTCTTCTAGGAACTCTTTCTCTTCATAGCTATGTAAGTAGTAAATATCCTGCCTCCCCACCACATCTTCCTGCACCCCAACCATCATTCCTACTTTGACACTCTCAACATTTCCTTCTTGGTGTTCATCCACTCTCTTTAATATGTCTAAGGTCCTGCGATGTTTCTAGATCCTACAAAGCCAAAAAAGGATGAACTCATTTCTCCTCCCCATTCAATTTCATATCATATTATTTTGCAACACCCAATGACAAGTGCATGAAACACCAAATTCCTGTCAGGGTGAAAAAAAGCTGTGCCCACCCTTGAAGAATAAGGAAAACATCAACTGGTGCCACTTGCCTGTCTCTCTGCTCATGAACACGCAAATGTCTTGAAAGAACAAGGCAGTTTGCCCTCTGCTTTTTTCCTGCTTCCAAGTTTTAAAAGGTTTGTTCCTGTCCCCATATTTTAAGGTCTTCAAATATTATTTCTTTGTACCTTGAAATTATTAGAAGACAGTGTTTTCACTACATCACATCATGTATTGTCTATCTTTTCAACTCCTTGCTCATTATCTCCTTCACATGCTAGAGGACAGGGATTCTCTCCTTCACATTTTCAGAAAATACTTTTTCAAAAGAGAATTCTTTAAACAGTGAGTGATATGTGCAATTTAAGTCTGATCATCCTCCACTAGATCCATGACCATTTGCTCTAACAGCCCTCCAATGTCCACAAGCACACCACAGACCTATATTCACACTGGTGATCACGAGCTACCCCAGTTCTTACTCGGATTCACAGGTCTGACATGTTGGTATGGCTCTTCCTATTCTTAGGTGATGTTATGGGTTCTGCATTGGGCTGCTAACCACCAGCTCAGCAGTTCTGAAGCCCCAATGTCTCCTCAGGAGAAACATGAGGCTTTCTGTGCCTATAAAGGTTTGTAGCCTCGGAAGCCCATAGGGGCAATTCTATTCTGCCCCATAGTGACATAGGAGTCAGAATTGACTTTAAGACAGTGAATTTCTTCTTTGTTGTTTTCATTTCATAGATTCTTGTGTCCTCCAACTTTTTCCTAGGAGAAAAATCAGTGAGATGTGGGACAATGTAGAAGGGAATCCTAGCCAGAGAGGTCTTACCTGCATCTTTTGACACTCTCCCCTGATGGTATGACTAAGCAGTCATCAGGTGGAATCCACAATTGCCCCTTGGGTGAAAGAGAACTCTGTCTGCTCCCATAAAGATGTACAGCCATGGACACCCAAAGGGCTTCTTATAGGCTCACTGTGAGTCTAAAGTGACTCAGTGGCCATGGGTTTGGAGTTCTGGAGGAGGTTGCCTTTTTGATGTAGATAGAAACCCCATGATGTCCTTCCCTAGCACAAAGTCTAAAGCTAGAGAGAGATTTGCAAGTATATTTACAACTGCGTTGCAGTCCCCAAATGAAAATCTGTACTTTCACCCATGAGTCTCTGCTTTACAGAGCTTCAGAATATCTTGTATATCAAGCCTGTCAGGGCATATCTGAATTCAAGTCATCAGTGCCCTGAAAATGATGGAAATTTATCAAATGTTGTAAATGTTACTGTGCCTCATTTGACTCATAATTAGATTATACTGACATTTTAATGTTCATGCACAGGACATCTTACGAAAGATGTCTTCATGGCAAAACAAAGTTATGATTTTAAGCAAATGAAGGCAATCCTAGGCTGCAGGACCATGTGTTCAATGTATGTATAAGATAGGAAAGGTGCATGCATATGAGAGGAAAGCTAGAGTCACCTCCTACCTTCCTGAGGTATAATGATAAGGCGGAACTGAAGACATGTGAAGAAAGGAAGACTGTACAGCCCAGCAGGCTGGGGGGTGCCTCTGATTCCAGAACACCCGGCAGAATGCCCAGAAACAGCACCTTCCAGGCTCCCATCAATCAACAAGAACGGATGAAACACTCAGAATGTTGCCAGAACGCTGCGAGGCATTCCATAAGAGAAAGATCATGAGAAATAATCTGTGCTGAGAAGAAATTTACAAAGGAGACAGGGATATAAACAAAGACATAGGGAAAGAATCCATGAAGAACATTGAATAGCACTGTCAGCCTTTTAACATGTGAAATTGGAAAATAGATACTTGGGCAATACCAATTGTTTCTCCAACTTTCTGAGTCGTGCACCTGATAAATATACCCAACTACTAACCAAACCAGAAGAAAAGGCCTGATGATGGACTTGCAAAAAACAGCCATTGAAAACCCCACGAGGCATGGTTCTAATCTGATACCTGAGAGGTCTTCCTGCATGAGATCCAATTTGTCAGCAACGGGTAATTTTGTCTCCACTGCCACGCGCAGAATTCACATTCAAAAGAATAGCATATGTTTGCTATGTGGTAATTATCAAAATATGTTTTAAAATACTAGTCCTTGCTAGTGCAGAATTATTTTTCACTAATAGACTCGTGCAATTTACATAAACTTGTTGATGTGAAGTGGTGAGACAGTTCCGAACACCAAAACGAAACCCAGTCATTCCAACATTCCAGCCCATTGTTGCCACCACTGTGTCAATCTACCGTGTTGAGTGACTTCCTCTTTTCTGGCCTACCCTCTGCTTGATCAAGCATGGTCTTCTTTTCCAGAGACTGGCCTTTCCTGGTGAACAGTCTAACATACTTAAAGACAGAGCCTCACTGTCGTCATTTCTAAAGAAGACCCTTGGCTTTCCTTATTCCAAGACAGACTTGTTCCTTCCCCCGGATGTCATTGCCTATTCAATGTTCTTTACTGAGACCACAGTTCAAATGCATCCATTCTCAGCCGTGCTTATGTATCACACAGCTTTTACGTGCATTCGAGGAAACTGAAAAAGGCATGACTTGGGTCAAGCACACCTTAGTGTTCAAAGGAATATCTTCCCTCTTTCACACTTAAAAGAAGTCCTTTGCAACAGATTTTCCCGGTGCAATGTGTCATTTGATTTCCCGCTACTTTCCCAGGCAGTGATCATGAACCCATGCAATGTGAAATCCTTGACAGCTTCAGTTTTTTCTCTGTTTATCATGATATTTATTAGTCTAGTTGTGGTGATTTTTATTGTCTTTACACTGAAGGGTAATGCCTACGGGAGGCCATAGTTTTGGTAAGTAAAGTCATTCATTTTTTAAAACTACAAGAAAAAATGGGGGGCCAAATTGAGACTCTGAGTTGTCATGCAAGTTGTTTAAGCATTGACCTTATGCCATCATCCGCAATCCCCAGAAAACAGTAAAATTAGCTCTGTCTCTACCCACGACTCAGATAAGTGAACTTTCTTCCTTGTATAGATTACCTCAATTGAGTATCTACTTCTTGCTGGCCCTATTCTATGGCACTTTTAAAAATCTTCAAAGCAATGGAAAATGCCCACCTTTACATAGTGGGACAACCCATGGGATTTTTTTTCTCTTTCTTTGTTCTTTTCTCACTATTCTCAGGATTGTAAGACTTGAATTTCTCTGCAATCATGAGGGAAGAACTTGAACATTCTCTGTTTACTGGTAACATTCCTCAAGTTGGACTAAGTACATCATTTCTGCCCTTAACTTTTAAAGATTTCTAAAGGCCCTCACAACTGCCTTCCTTCCCATCTCCTGTCATTCTTTCCATACCTTTTGACTGTGTCCTTACTTACACTATGTATTTGTAATATGATGATAGGAAACCTCTTTTTTTTTAATCATTTTATTGAGGGCTCGTACATCTTTTTTCACAATACACAAATAAACATACTGTGCTAAGCACCTTCACATGTCCGCTGCTATTATCATTCTCCAATCATGCGCCTTTTCCCTTGAACCCCTAGTATCAGCTTTTCCATCCCTTTCCCTCCTCCCCTGCTCTCTCCTCCCCACCAACACTCAATACTTTATACATTATTATTGTTCTATCATTATCTTACACTGTCTGACCTCGCCCCCAACCCACTCCTTTGATGCCTGTCCTTCAAATAGGAGCTTATGTGTATATCCTTGCAGTTGGTCCTGTCTCTCTACCCCTTCTCTCAACCCTTCCAGCAGCTCCAATCTAACCACTGGCCCAAAGGGGCTTATCCATCTTGGAAGAAACCTCTTTTAATGGCTTAATTACATAGAGATTATCTGGAGCAACTGCACATCCCAGTCTGATAGTTGTAGTTTGTGTTGGCCTGGTATAATTACTGATAGCTCCCCTTCCCCTCTTAGAGCATCATTTGGATGCTATGTGGTCTACCATTTATTACATAATCTATAAAGGACTAAATATGACTACTGTCTATGAAGAGTTATCTCCACCTAATTGTACAGACCACAAATAAAATTTTAATACTTACTCAGATCAGTACTTTATCTCAAGCTGATTTACTTGGCTGACTGACATCCTTTGATAATGAGTGAATTAATGCTCACAAATATAGACCCTAGTTTGAGGTAAAGATTTATGTGACCTCTTGGTAGCCAAACTCCAAGGGAACCCCCTCATAACCAGAAAATTGTACCTATGTACAAAACTAGAGAATGAAAAATAAGTAGGAAAGTAGATATTAAGGCTTCATGTATTTAAATGCCCTGATTTTCATCATCAAGATGAGTTAAGTCAGATTGAGTATTTCAACTAGAAGGGAGTTCATCTGATGTCTCTTCCTGCCTCTAGAATAGAAAGTTTCCTAAATCACACTGAACCTATAGACAGCATAAGCAAACACTGCCTGATCCTGCATGATTCTCACACCATTGATATATTGAAGGCCACTATGGCAGTACTAGGTCAATCCATCTCGTTTAAGGGCTTCCCCTTTTTTTTTCACTGATCCTCTACTAAGAATGCTGTCTTTCTTCAGGGATTGAGCTCTCCTAGTAATATGTCTAATGTATGTGATGTGAAATCTTGCTATGCTCACTTCTAAGGAGCATTCTGGCTGCACTTCTCCTGAGACAAATTTCTCATTCCACTGCAAGTTCATAATATACAAGAGGGTACCCCCCCCAAAAAAAAAGTCAGAATCGTGCTGTGCAGAGCAGAGCTTTTGTGGTATGCATTTTTCTCACTAGTCAAGCACTGAGCAAACCACTCTGAGTTACTGCACCCAGTGGCATCACCTGAGAAGGTTCTCTGTGATCACAGAGAATTTTTTCATAAAAGCCGTTTCACTCAAACCTCATTTTTTATGATGGCCAATTTAAGAGAACAGTGTGTAGCTATGAAATTTTGTTTTCTACTCAGGAAAATTGCTGCAGAAACTTGTTGTGATGTTGAACACAACTTACAAGGACAGTGCTATGGGAAAAACTCAACTTATTTCTTATTTCAAACTGTATGGTGAAATGTTGATTGATGAAAACCTTGTTCTGGACATCCATTAACTTTCCAAAAGTATGAAAATGTCCACTCATAGTGCCTTTGGATTTTATTCCCCCAGGTCAGACTGCTAATCAGGCTTTCTAGTTACAGATTCTGAAAAGATTGCGCAACAGTGTGCAACAAAAAGATCTGCTTTGTGACAGATAGGGAAACTGGTTATGCCACTACAGATAATACACCTGCTCACACAGCCATCTCAGCAGGCCAGTTTGGGACAAAAAAACAGCTTGCCTCTCTTCCCATGCACGTGACTCACCTGACCTCACTCTGTGCAACTTCTCTTTGTTTCTGTGAATGAAGAGGGACATGAAAGAACAGTGATTTGATGACTTAGAAGAGGTGAAGAAAAACAAACAAAAAGCGAGGGAGGTGCTGTCAGCCATCCAATCAGATACATTTGAAAAATGTTTCCAAGAATAGAATCGCAAATTTGACAAATGTATTAAGCGTAATGGAGAGTACTTTGAAGGTGATAAGGTTGTTTGGTTAAAAAAAATTTAATACATAACTTTGGAAAAAATTCTGGGTCTGGGGAGTACCCCTTCATATTCATTATTTGATGCCAATGCCATAATTCAAACGCATTCATTTTTCTCTAGCTTTTGTATATGTGGCTTTTAGTATCACAGCAACACAAAATCCACTACAGTAGGAAAAACTTATAGACAAGTGGGGTAGGAAAATTTGCACTTATATAACTGCAAGTAGCCTGCTGTCAGGGCTTCTCTATTCATTGCCAGGAAAGGTAATAAAAATGCTTCCCAATGAAAATGAATTCTATTCACTTTGGAGCTTTTCAAAGTAAAATCCTGATTCTTCTAATGAAATCTTATTGATTTATGCACCAGGATCCTGTCCTGTAGGTCCACGTTTCTTTAATCCAGGATTATTCTAAAGGCATATCTTATCATTCCCAGCTCATGGGGCATATTCCTTGGGCATACTCCCCATTAATAATCTGATAAGTTACAAGAAATGATTAAAAGCAAGTAGGGACATAGAAAAAAAGTGTGGAGTCCCTCAAACTCTTCCCTTCTGATCTGTCCCTGGGTGTGAGGCCAAGTTGAATTATGACTAAAGTTGTACAAACTTTTTCCTCTTCACATTCAACCTTGGTTATTATAAATAAGCAATTTATGAGGTACAGCATGTCCACACTCCTGTGCAGTAAGACATCACTCAAATGAAGGTCCATAAAAATGTCATGGATCCGTATGGTGGAAACTGCCTCATGGTATAACCTCTTTAAAACAGAAATGCCTCTGGAATGCCTTCCAAAAGAGCTCACATCATCAACTTTTCCTTCCAGAAATTAGAAAGCATTAGCCCATAATAAGCATGGTTGTCTCAGCAATGGTAGTGAAGAAAAATCACCACAGGCCAGTTAAAAAGCATGATCGAGGAATAACCTTTTTATCATTGTATACCTGACTGGAAATGAAATAAAATTGTCATTTATAGTAGATCTGGGAGTGGGGGTGGTTTGCAGGGAAGGTGTAGAAAATAGGCAGTTGTGTCTTTCATCTCTCTGACTTTAATCTTGCTTGTTAGTTGTTTGTTGTTCAGTATCGAGTTCTTTTGTGGTTCAGTGTTATAATATGTGAACAGTCACAAACGGGTGATGGTGCATGTTTCTAAACTACTGGTTTCTCTCTTGCTCTTGCCTCATTTGTTAATGAGCAAGACATGTCACTCACGCCGTTTCCCATCCTGACACAGCAGACATGCTCAGAAAGGTGGGGTGGTGTCAAAATAACAGACACTTCAGCACACCACTTGAGACCCAAGGGGACCAGGCAATGGAAGCCACTTTGGTAGTGACCCAGGTTAGAAGAAGCAGAGTTCTCAAATCCTGCTGGAGCCTGTCTGTCTCCCAGGCAAAGAGTGCAGCTGGAAGCATCGACAGGTTTCAGGAAGGTCTCAATCGCTGCAGTCAGCTGTTAAGTTGTCAGAGTAGGGCCATTTCTTCCCTTCCTAGGAACCATCTTCACAACCAAAAATAGTGTTAGCCCACACCTGGTCTGCTTGTCCAGTGATCACTACTGTCCAGTGATCTCGATGAAAGCACCGCCCACCAATGTGCCCTGCAAGCACCATATTGCATTTTAGTGAAATTATTAGGGAATTATATGGAAATGTTAAAGAACTTTCACCAGTGGCATTGACGTTAGAATCATCAAAGAATAGGAAGAAGTTGAGTAATATCATTTTAAATGTCCTCAGCTGTACTAGGAAGGTTAATTTTCCGTACCTTTTGCCATGAAAAACTGCGGTGGCTACCTTCAGTATGATTTGTGTTATAATTTCATCTGTGAGAAAAGTTGTCTTTCAGCTGCAGTTTCTAATATATGACATTATACATCACTTTCAAGTTATAATATATTGATAAAGGAGATCAGGAAATTCAGCTAAGCCGTGCTTACTGATAGCTTTTCATTAATTATAGAAGCTTTCATTTCCAAAACAAAATATTCAAGTATCTCTGAATAAGACTGGTAAATAGTGTTTATGTTTCTCACAGGTACCTTTATCATGATATGAACTAAGGATTATAGATAATGAAAATAGCAGTAGAGCTACAGTGCACTTTTTTTCCATTTTCCAATTAGATTCCATCCTATAGCTTAGAATGTATTTCATTTGGGAGTTTAAATTTTAATGCTTCTTGAAATAGACAGGGGATAGGTCAGGCAAAGGGGGGGGGGGAACTGTTGAGAGGTTAACTTTAAAGTCACTCCTTGATTGAAAGTTATTTCGTATGTCAAAGCATTCGGTTGGTCGCAAAGCTCGACAATGTAGCCCAGAGTGCTTTAATGAATAAATATGAGGCCATCGTGGCTTGCAGTAAACTGAGTTTAATTGCGGGATATCAAGTAGGTCCAAGTGAGATTATGGTCAAATAAAATGTCAATTTTGCAATTTCTCGAAGTACTTAGAAGAGTACAGCCTTCCATCCCGGGCACGGGTCTACCTTTTTGATGAAAGATTATTTCTCAACTCCTAAACCTCATCAATCACACTGACACTTGTTAGACATGTAACAGTTCTGCTGGAGAGTGTATCTGCCTTCTCTGTTAAAACACAGATTGCTCAGCAGGGACTGTCATCCTGGGGGCAAGGGGCGTGGCGGGGGTGGGCGGCGCTGGGCTGTGCAAAACCCAGTGGCGAGGATTTGTGGAGCGCTCAGAGGAGAGCCTCGGCATCACGTGACCTAAAGAGGCTTCCGGGCCATTTTTATGGTTGAAAGACTGGTGGTTCCGTCACATTGGGAGGCCTTCTGTGGAACAGGATGAGATGTGCTTTCCCTACCCTAGACCCTAGACCATTGGTGCATTTGAGTTAGTGGCAGAGCAGAGCGCTCCTTGTTTGAAGAAGATAACGTCTTGAGAAAACCACCTGCGATTGGTCTTCTTTCCACTGGAAAAGCTCAATAATAAAAGGACTCATTTTTCCCTAGTTCTTCGTGTAGCACAATGATAAAATTGTCGCGTTATGAAATTGTTATCTTAACACATGCAGAATGAGAACGTTCTATTTTAGTTTATTCCCACGCTCTGCTTTTTAAACTTGAGTTCCTTAAAAGTTCTCTTCTCTTTGAGTGCTCTCGATAAGGCTGTACAAGGACTGGATCGTGTAAATATCTGCCAAGCTAAAAATGATTTATATAGCAAAGTGCTTAAAACTTTGTGTAGGGCTGGGGGTGGGTGTAGTTTGGGGAGTCAATAGCAATCGTGAGTTTATGCTTTCATAACTTAGTGTTAGCCTCCGCCTGGCATTCATTGCAGGGCTCAATAGTGAAGAGCTTAATTTTAAGTCCTTTCAAGAGCTTTGGCTATTCTGCCTGTCAGAGAGCTATCGCTCAGTGGATGGTAAACGGAATCTTCTCTCCTCTGGAATGTTTCTTAACCAGGATTTGTGCACATGTGTCTTCTATCCTTCTCATGCTAAAAACAATCATGTCATTTAAGAAATTGAACACTGACACAAATATAAGTCTATCTGAAAATGGTAGAGGGAAAAAAATTAAATGATCAGAAAAGGGTATAGTATTTATCCATAGTGATACCAAAAAAGAAAGAGAACTTTATTTAAAAGGATACTTTAATCTCTTCCAAATTGGGGAGGGGGATATTTAAATAGAATATTATACGAAGTATTTTCCCTTTAAAAAGTCCTAAATATTCTCTGTGACTTTTTCTTCCTGTCTCTTCGACAATGGGCATGTCCATTGTTTGAAAATGTTCTTTCAACTCTAATCCTCCACTAATTTCTCTCTGACACTAAAAGACAGAGTGGAAATCAAGGCGCAATGTATTTATGCCATTTTCTTTATGCTCACAATTTTCACATAAAGATTATGGATGTCTAATTGCTTGATCATCCCTATGTTGGAGGTAAAAGCATGTCACCTGGACTTGGTCCTGCACTTGGTAAATTTTAATTCATGAGAAGAACATCCAAATGCTTCCAAGAAATATTGTGTAACTAGTTTTATTTCTGAGTAATCAAATTCTATATGCCTTATACTCATGTTTATTCATTTGTTATATAAAGTATAGATTACATCATAATGATTTCTATTGCTTAAATAAATCAACTTAACTCCTGCATGTACCTACTGACCAATATACTATCTACTCAAATATAGAAAATAGCAAAAAATTTGAAATGTATGCAACAATAACAAGCATTAATTGAATTTTTACTTTTCATACCAATATCTTAAGTCACAGCACCATACAGAATATGATTTTTAAAGATATATTTACTGGGTATATTTCCTGATTCTGGATTGACTTTTCTAATAATAAGAATTCAACCTTCCTCTGGAAATGGCGTTTCTCTCTCTATTCTGATTTAAAATAATTTTTATTTTCCTATGGCGGGTACATATTAAAGAAATACACTTAGGTGCATCCATTTAAAGTAGGGAAATCTGTCCCTTCTTCCCATGAGTTTGTTATAGAGAGAGGGTAGAAAATAACCAATAGGAGCACAGGATGGGGGAGGGGGAGGGAGAAGAGCAACACAAAACAAAAGATGAATTTCCAAATGTCATAAATGAATTTAAATGTTGATTCCCCATTTTCCCATCCAGAACAAGTGCCACCCAGGACCAGTTTCCGAATGGATTCCTCTGGCAAGTATTCTATAATCCACACAGTTCTGTGAACAAAACAACCTCCATTTCATGTTATATCATTCTTCGGCGTAGTATCCATTTATTAGTTTATAATTGTTCATTTTATTTACTTACGTAAATATCTGTTCAAGATAGAGAGCAAGCCTATCATGGTAGTCTAAATGAATGCCTAGGAAACAAACAAAAGAAAATCGTACTCGTGATTTTTAACAGTTTTATTGCCATATAATTTACATCATACATTTCAATAGTCAAATCATATTAAGAAGAGTTGTACAAGCATCATGCAATCTATTTTAGGTCAATTTCTTCTTTCTCATGCTTATTGCTACTAAGTCCCCAACCATCCCTGCCATGCCACTAAGAAATCATCAATCCAGTTACTATCTCTACAGATTTACCTACCCTGGATTTCATATACAGAAAAACATACCTAAAAGCCCTAACAAAAATAGCAAAGTAAAGCTAATTTTTTTTCAATGTTAACAAATAAACATAAGTTTTTAATGCTTTAAGGAAAGACTAAATCAAAAAGATAATCACCAGACTGATTATCCCTGTACTATCCAATATTGTAGCCACTAGCCACATGTACTTTGGAACTTGAAATGTGATGACTCTAAATTGAGATGTGCAGTTAAGTATAACACCCACACTAAATGCCAAATACTTTCCAAACAAACCAAAGAGTGTGTACTGCCTCATTAATAATCTGTATTAAACTGAAATATTATTTTAAGCATGTTAAATTCAACCAAATATATTATGAAATGTCTTTCACCTGTATTCTCTCAGATGTGGCCACTAGAAATTAAGTTACAAATATGTGTAACTTGTATTTTGCTTTCATTGCGCAGCACTGAAAAAGATAGATGAGATTAGTAGAGAGTAGATCTCATTTCCAAAGAACTTATAAGGAATTTTATTACTACAACATAAAATTATTTTCATATCAACTCATACGTTTTTAGGGCTAAGTCCTAGTGGTGTAAGTGGTTGAGTGCAGGACTGCAGCCCGCGGGCTTGGCGGTTCAAATCCAGCGGCAGCTCTCAGGAGCAGCGCTGGGTAGCTCCCATGACCACCAGAGGGCAGTGATGCCCCCCCAAAAATAAATAAATAAAGTTACTTCTTTGAAAAACATGCCAATTACCAAATGCTATGTTTCAAAATTATTTTAAGTTAGGGTAGAATCTCATAATTTTCCAACTAAAAGCTTTATTGATAATCAATTGGTTTGCCTAAAATGAAAAAAAAAAAAAAAAGTTTGGTCCAACAATGCCCCAAATACTCACCTATTTGGTTACACCTGAAATGTGTAACACGACTTTAGAAATAAAGTCAGGAAAAGAAGGACTAGATTTTGGTTTACTCTCAGAATCAGCCCTGGAAATGCTCTGGTCTGCTGTTTAGAGCGCTGAAGGGCAAGGTAGAGCAAGGAGGCCATCGCAGCAGAGGGTCTCTCATCGTGGTCAGCCGTTGCAGGTCTGTAGACTCGTGGCCCGCCTCGCTCCAGGGTTTCCAATGACCGCTCATTATCCATCTCAGCAGGTGCTAACGCCCCTCGGAGAACACAGGTGTTTGAGATCAATTCATCTCATACGTTCTCATGGCATTTTTTCAATATGCGTGAAATATGAAAGATGCGTCTGAGCATTTCTTCCTCACACAATGACTGATTTATCTGTTCAGCTTGGTCTGAAACTTTAAAAGCATAAATGCTCTTATATACTGACTATAAAATCCGTACACTGTGTAAGAATGTCCAGAGAAAAGTGAGCTATCATACTTAGTGCTGAGAAACTAAAGTGAGGATCAGTTTGGGCTTCCACATCTCTTACCGATCCCTGGAAATCCCAGCTTTTGGGTGTATTTCAGCTTCAAACAAAAGGAAAAGGAGGAGAACCACTTGATAGCTTAGATGGCTATGTGTGCAAAAGTATATCATTCCCTTTTTAAAATGCATTATAATCCTATAAAATCCAGGACCTACGAAAAGAGCCAATTGCAGATATTTTCTTAAATGGCCTCCCATGTTTTCAACATCTAGGCAATCCTGACTGCACCCAGAGGAAATGGTTGTTGCTGTTAAGGGCCGTGGAGCTTGTTGTACCTGGAATGCCACACTGCCCGATCTGGGGCCTCCCTCCCAATCGTTCTTAGGTGTGAGCTCATTGCTGTAGCCGCCGTGTGCATCCATCTCCTAACCAGATCGCCTATATTCTTTTTCACTATAAAATTTCCTTTACTGCATAGCGTGACGTGGTTTGGGACTCAGATAAATACATTAACCATGTATGTGTGTTATCTGACTTGGGCTACTCGTATCATTAGGTATACATGCTCAAATGACAGTAAGCATCCCTAAAAAATGTATTTATAAAGCTAACTGATAATTCAGTCACAGAATAAATGCTGTCATTTATTGAACCTTGCAGAACTGGTGTGACCTTAAAATGATTACGTTCTGGAAGCATTCAGTTAGCTATTCCTGCAGGCTGTGGAACACAGAACTCTCTGGACACACAAAGATAAGCATGCACTGTCACCCAGGGAAGCCGCTGGTGAGAAATAGGGGGATCGATGGGCAGGACCTTTGTGTGGACAACCCTTCTCGAGACATGAGGACTAGAAGGATGGGTTGTCTTAAGACATGAGGAACAGAAAGTATTTCCAGAAAACTCTTTACTTGTTGAGGCACACAGGAAATCAGGTACCATAGAGAATCCAAAATAGACTCAAATGCACTGGAGAAATAACCAATCAGAATAGGGAAAGAGGAAAAGCCCATTCAATTTGGCAGCGAAGATGTCAACGACCACCGTGAAAACGGCAATTCGGTAATGAAGAGAAAACAGGAACCAGACTGAGTTAAATAAGTAAATCATAGATGAGGGGGCAGGACTCCACTAGAGATGACTCTTCCATGAGGGATAGAAATGGGGAGCAAGGCAGATATTTGGGCTGGGGAAATCTGAGCTTACTGGAAGGGTGAGGAAGAGGAAGAAATTGAGAGGGAGTTAGTTTCTATTGCAGCTAAAATGTGTCCAACTGAATGCACATTGCCAATGAATTAAATGGGGGTGGGGGGAGGAATAAGGTTAAGGGATAGAAAGTATTTAAGGCAAAATGCAGAAACTACTTAGTTCTGGTTTGACTCATTCTGTATCTGGGGGTGCTGGGCATTCCAGAAGCCCAGACTTTGTTGAGTAACCACCTTTGATTTCTGACCACTCCCGTCCTCGTGCTCCCTCTCCTAAATCTCTTCACTAGGAAAAGCCAAAAAACACTAAGGCTATTTCCAATGGGAAAATGAAATAAATGCAGTCTCAGTGCCAAACTGTGATAATAAGCCACGGTACTTATGTCTTAATTAAAACATGGAAAGGGATTCAAGTACCAAAATTTAATTGACGTATTTACAGCAACATCCCCTGTGCCAAATTAATCTATAAAAATGTTGTTCTTTGCATTTTTGGGAGGCTTGAGTCTACTCATAAAATGAATCAGTTGTGTTTAGCGACCCTGCCTTTCCCCTGATACTGTGCACAAAGTCACGCCTTTCCAAATCAAGACCAATGCGACAAAGGGCACGTGAAGCCTTTATAGAGTGTCCTCTCTTGAAATTCAGCTTTTTATTATCCTAAGGGATGTCACTCAGAGACCTGGTGAGGTCACTGTCACTACTCCTAACCATTTCATTTTTTTTTCATATTGGTCTGAGCCCAGGATCAAACAGGACTTGCCAGTTTCATTCTGGAGCTGTGCTATAGTGGTCGTGCAGAAACCACTTCCCAGAATAACCTCACAACACACCTGATCACATGATGCCTGAGGGGCCTGGGACTCAGCTCTTAAGAAAGCAGAAATGCTGGCCCTGACCATCAAACACCAGCATCCTCAGAGGACCCAGTCAGCCTCACCACCACTACACCAAACAACCCTGAGTGTATCCCTCACAGTTGGGGTGGGGGTGGGGGGGGAAGTGCTGAGGAAAAGCAAGAAGGGAAATCAAAAAAAGAGAGGAAGAGAATGAGTAAGGAGGCAGGGGATCCAAAAGGACTTTGGTCGGTATCGTTAAGTACACCCAAAGTGACTCACGTAGAACTCAGGGCCCACCAGGTCTCCTCCTCTGACAACAGTCTGCATGACAGGAGGAGGGATGCTGGCGAGCTTCTGTTTCAATGCGATGGAGAGTTGGCCCTTTGATTTCTTGGATTTCATCTTTCCTATTCACGGTGAATGAGATAAGGCATGATCCAATAATTGAAACATGATTGGGGTGAGGGGTGAAGGAGCGCTAGAGGTGCAGTGGGTGACGTATGGGACTGCTCACTGAAAGGTTCACACTCTCCAGCTACTCTGTATGAAAAAGCTGAGACCATCTGCTTCCAGAAAGATCCACGTCTCAGAAGCCCTAGGGAGCAGTTCTGTTCTGCCCTGTAGGGTGGTTGTGCGTAAGAACCTTTCTGATGACAGTAGGTTGGGATTGGGGTTGAAGTTGGAGTTGAGGTTGAGATTGGGCCAGAAAAGGACCTAGGGAAAGAAGGATCAGAAACATAATCTTCCAAGAAAGCTAACAGAGCTAAAAGGAAAAAGAGTGGTGTCTCCCAGCATTGTGCATGTAATTTAAGTTATTTTTATAAAGTCAGACACAAAGCAGGGAAAAAATGAAACCAAAGAAAATTTATCTTTCTAAGGTTCTTATTTTCCCTGAAAAAAAAAATTTTCTTCCTGCTTCAAGGCATAATCTATCATTTAAACTTTTTTTTCCACTTGACTATTTCTCTAAAGTTTCCATGCCCTGCAGCTTCTGAGTGTGTGTTCAAAATTAGCAAAGAAATTTTTTAAAAATCGTATCAGCAGGCACACTTCTCTAAGGGACCTTCCCTTGCCTCTTTTGGTCTCCTCTTGTAAGATGAAGCCAGGCATTCTGCTTTGCATGATGGACAGGAAGGCAAAATGATTGGCACTTGCCACCCTATACTTGAAGAAGGAGGGATGGGCCCGTTAGGGGTCCTAAGGACTACCAACATGTATGTAGACTACTGGCAGGTGGATTCATGTCCTGTTCCCCTCTTTTATTTTCCCAAGTCAACTGGCTAGAATCTAGAATTTTCTCACCACAAAACAACGTCTTCAGTCATTTAAGATAAAAAAAAGCTTGTCTATTTCCCCAGGAATTGCAGCTTTCTCTGACACAAGCCAACCTCTTTGCACGTTGGCACATCTCAAAATCCCATGACTGGGATTGTCACAATCTCAGCATTTCCTTGACGGACACATTTGACTTAGCAAATGAAATGCATTGCCCAGTAACTGGCCTTTCCTCACTGCCCGCACAATGTGGAAGGGACTGAAAAACATTTTCCCCCTCTTTGCCTACTCACCAATCCTGCAAAAGCGAGAAACATGTTTGTCAGAGTAGATGGAAAGTTCTGGCTCAACGGGTGCTAGCTTTATCATTTTCTGCAACAAAAATATGCCTGGCTCTATTTGTGTTTTTATGTTTACATGGTGTTGAATCCCCATACTGAAAGCCACACAGAGATCACATTGCCAGGAGCAGTTGTGTCATAGCCATCTTGAGAGGCTGAGAGAGAGATTGAACCTTCTCTGTCATCTTTCTGTCTCCGTTGGCTTTCCTTTCTTTCTGAGGGGGGCAAATATATACCTTTGATGACACTACTCATCTCCTTCTTCCACCTGCACCTAAACTTCCAGAGACATAGCAAACACTCAGTATATATGATTGACGAGGTGTGACTGTGGACTCCAGAATAAACAGAGTTTTAAAGATGAGCATAGGGCAGAGTTTTCATCTTTGGTCACTCTAACTTACTACCTCGTCACCCTGGTGGCATGGTGCTTACAGGTTGGGCTGCCATCCGAAAGATCAGCAGTTCCCAACCACCAGCAGCCTTGTGGGAGGATGATGGGCCTTTCCATCCCCATAAACAGAGACAGGCTTGGTAATTCACAGGGCCACTCTACCCTGCCCTACAGGCTCATGATGAGTCAGCCGCCACTCAATGGCAGTGAGGTTATTTATTTATTTTTTTTAGCTACTCAGTTCTCCCATGTTTAAAATTATGATTCCTTGTACACGTCTTAAAGGAGGATGTGGAGGCTTAATGGATTACTATTCTTTGAGAATTTAATACTATTCACTAAATGGAAAATACCTTGGACCTCTGGCGAAGCAGGGTCATGGTGATCATGAAGTCCTACATAGTGTATGCAAATAGATACATGCATACTTGTGTGCTTGGTTCAGTCTTTTGTAAGAGCACACCAGGCACACACTCACCATTGGCTCACATTGCAGAAGTGAATGACTCGCCTTTCCTCCTTCATGAGGAACACCCAGTCCTGTAGGGTCACTGTGAGTCGGCACCCACTCAATGACAGTGAACTTGGCTTGGGGTCGGCACAGCTCAGGCCAGAGGGTACCAAGGTAAGAGGGTCCCGGCATCATTGTGCTTTGTGCCCTCCCTGACTGTAGCAGCTGCACTTAATAGGGTGCCTAGAATGGATCATCTTGGCTGTTCCTGAGTGAGTCCTTCTCTACTACAACCGAAGATCCAAGCAGCTCGGGCATAGCTTTTAGCCCCTTGAGGATTCGCCTTGAAATATCATCCTAATTTCTTAAATCACCCTGTTTCAGCAAGGGGAATTTTACTTAATACTTGTTCTATCCATTTTATTACTCCTTGGAAACCATTAAGGCCCATAGATCACTAAATGCTTCTTAAGCAAGGATAGCATGATGAAAATTGCCCAAAGCCACTTATCCCTTATCCTAGCACTGGGCCTGAACACTGACACAATAAGGCATTTTCTATCCTAGGGGCAATTTAAAGGACCAGGAGTGGGAATGTAGATTGAGGGTAAGGATATGGCATATAGCTCCTTAAAAAATTCAAAGATTTCTCTAAGACTTTTTAAAGTTTGCTTCATCTAGGACTTTTAAAAAAAGACACTCAGGAGTTTCCTAATTTCAGTTTCAGTACAGTTCTATTCTTTCACCTGGCGGCAGACACACTCCTTCCTCCCCTGTATTTGAAGGCACACAGAAGAAACTCATAGTGACTCGCCATTGTAAAGAATTTAGGGCTAAGAGATTATGTTAGCTCCATGAGCATTTCTAACTATAAATTCTTTTCTTTTTAAATGTAAAGGCATTTGTTAGAGAGTAGAAACTTCACTTGAAATCAAGTAGAGAAAAGCTTAAATTCCAGCTTTTTCAACTTTGTAGCATTTAGAAGAGAAAACTTCCATAAAGCATAAATTTACACACACAAACACAGACACACGCACGCACGCACGCACACCCTCCACCAAATGCACCAATCCTAAATCAATTTTATTAGTAAATTGCTAGGTGGTCCTGAACAAGGTGCTGCCATGTATTCCCCCAGGCTTCTGAAGCAACGTTTGTAGTCAGAGTAAACCCCTCCAAGATGACAGCAAAGCTTCTTCAAACCAACCCAAAAGTAAAGAATGTTAAAGACATCAGTTCACATCATGCAGAAGTGCTTCCACTCAGAAAATCTGTGAGCTCTCTCTGCTGATGATGGCACCCTGGCCGTGCCCTTAGCTGGTCACTATTATTTCAGGGGCTACTTAATTTGGAACACCTACTTTTTGTTACTTTCTCTTTTTTTAAAATGCTTTATGCTCTCCACCAAGTCTACCAGAACCCTCTCATTAATCACGTCCATTAATTTATCATGGGTGCGTTCAGTTCCTCAGAGGTTGGGGAGAAGACAGGACTCATTATTCAGTGGGATCTCTTTTGTGCCAGGTCCAGATTATAAGGAGCTGGATGTTCACCTTCGGAGGATGGAATCTGGATTTGGCTTCAGAATCCTCGGAGGAGATGAGCCTGGACAGCCTGTAAGTTGGATCCCTTTTTCTACACTCTGGGCTATCTCATATATGTGAGCATCGCGGAATTGTCATTCAATAGGATACCCCAAAGGATATCATTTTGGCCCACAAAGCAGAGCTTCAAGTTTACCAATTTGTTAGCTCTTCTCCTTAAAATGGCCAAGACAGCTTCATAAATCAATGCACATTACATTAAGAAAGAGGCATTCCTTGCTCTGAATTGGCATCCACTTAACTGCTTCAATTATCTATTGTATTAGGTCTCTCTGGGTGGCAGCTCTTGGATAGAGAAAGAGTGTAATAGAAGATACAAGGGGTGGGGTGACTTGGAAGAGGAGGGCAACATGCTTTTTACCAAAGCAGGGGACAGCAAGTATGGGGTTGCCTACAAATAAAATCAAGTTGAAGGCCACAAAGCCTCAGCCATATTTGAATTAAGGAATTACCATGAGAAATTGTTCATGGCATTAACTTATCTGGCTCAATGTTGGGAATTGGAATAGCATTTGGACAAAATCTTGCTTTAGAAAAATCTTGTTTCTAAAACAGGAGACTCTTGTTTCTAAAGCAAAATTCTGTATCAGCGTGAGTGTATAAGTTAACAGTCTTCATGTTACTGTACAGTATATGCAGTAATAGACAGCAGTGTTCTGATAGACGCAAAGCCCAACAAAGTGGGATTCCTGAGTATGTGTGAAAAGATCAAGTACAGCACCTTCATTGCAAAATGTGTGACTTATGTGGTACCCACAGTGGCTTAGTCAGACCCCTGAGCATCTGGAGGACGTGGCCAAGAGCGTGAGCCGTGCAGCCGAGCACCTGTGCCCCACCTGCACGTTGTCACCCACATGCCATCCTGGCTCAGGCAAGGCCCTGAAGCTCTCGACCCAGTTTCCCAGACCGGGAAATGAGAGCACGGTCTTCCCTCACACCGTTGCTTTCAGGATTAAGGAAGATCATCTTTGGGACACTCTTGCCCTTATACCTGGCTCATATTCTGTGGTCAATGAATGTGGGTCATTCACTTTGTTTCCCTTGTCAGTCGATTCATAGCATAAAACTAGAACCACTGATGGGCAGAAATCTTCAGGAGAGGAAGAAGACAATTCATGTTTTGTTTTTCATTCCTTATATGAAAGTAACTTATAATGAAACTGTCCCAACACCAAGTCAATTACCCTGATAGGCAGTGGACTCCTGAACTGTGGAGGAATTTGCAGAGTCGGTGAGAGCCTGAGAGAAACTCCACAGAGACATCTTTCTTGCGGTAGAAGTTCCCCCACAGAAAACCCCAAGGGGCTGTGCTTTGCCTCTAGGGATGAATGCAGCCACAGGGAGAGAAGAAGATTTTCTGCCTAAATCCCGGGGATAACACTGGGCAGCATCAAAGGGGTTAAGTATCAGGCATCGAAGAACAAAAAAATCATATCATTGTGAGTGGGGACCTAAAGCCCATCTGGACATCCCCTTATAGAAGCATTGCAGGGAGGAGATGAGCCAGTCAGGGTGCAGTGTAGGAAAGATGAAGCATACAACTTTCCTCTAGATCTTAAATGATTCCTCCCCTTCTCCCCCCACTATCATGATCCCAATTCTACCTTACAAATCCGGCTAGACCAGAGGATGTACACTCGTACAGATAGGAACTGGAAACACGTGAAATCCCGGACAGATGATCCCTTCAGGAGCAGTGGGGAAAGTAGCGATACCAGGAGGGTGGAGGGAAGGTGGAATAGAAAGAGGGAACTGATTACAAGGATCTATATATAACCTTCTCCCTGGGGAATGGACAATGGAAAAGTGGATGAGGGGAAACATCAGTCAGTGTCAGACATGGAAATATAATGA
>PVJH01013326.1:0-60944 GCA_004026705.1 Nesogale talazaci | reverse complement strand
CTGGGTCCTCCATCTTCTACGGCATTGCCTGCTATCAGTAGACTGCCCATGGTGGATTCTTTGGGCCAACTTCAGATCTCTGGATCCACCAGCCTGTGGCACCTGCTGTCTGTTCCTCATCCTGCTTCTTACTTGTCAGGTGTCAGAAGAAACCTGACTTGAACCAGACTGGACTTAAACTCCTTCTATAACAGTATAAGCCATTTATTGATATAAATCTTTTTCTCTATACAACCCATGCAAGCATCACTGGTTTTGTTTCTCTAGAGAATCCAACCTAATAAGTCTTTACACAAACAAGTACATTGAAAGCACTGGCTTCTGAGGGTCTCTGCTAGACGAGTTAAATTCAAGGTGTATTCCTAAGTTCATGGCAGTGATTTGGGGGGGGGGTGTTAGAGAGGGTCTTGAGAGATTTTTTATCAAAGGAGATAGGATGATGACAAGGGTTTAGGATGAAGAAATTTTAAGAAAACAGGAAACTGCATGGTGAGATGAAAGCCTGGGAAAGTTTTGCCGAGGGATTTTTCCCCCCATCATGATAATGCACTGTGTTAGACAGGGTTCTCTAGAGCAACAAAACCAGGACACTTGTAATTCTCTTTATATATTTATATAGATAAAAGGATATATAAAATAAGAAATAAACAGCTAATCTATAAAGCACTACAAAGCAACTTGGTGCAACCCACTTGGGTGAGACAACTAGTAGACTGGCAGTCCTTGGAGTCTTAGGGGCTGCCGAGTAGTGCTCTGCAGAGCAATTCAGGCTATCCAGCCACAGGCAGCAAACAGCAGAGCAGGTCACCAACAGTCAGCCAGATGACAGAGTCCAACAGTTCCCAGCTCAAGAGATGTATATTCCAGTAGTGTGGCGAAGCAGGGCTTGAAGGAACCTCAACTCACAGCAACACAATCCACCGATTAGGTGTCCCACAGGTAGTGTTGCTTGGAGATCGAGACACAGGGCGAACAAGGACGGGGCTGTCCGAGCCATTTCTATCTCTGCCCTTCAATTGATCTCGTGTGTTCATTGGCCATGTTGGCACAACAAATCTACCTATCTTCTTTGGCCATGTTGGCACAAAAAGCCTACCTATCACATGCACCATGATGGAGAAAGGGCTGTCCTTTAAGGATCTCATTGTGAGATCTTTCTGGTCAATCCGACAGTCCTGATTTTGATTCTTTGGCTTTCTTTTTGTGGCCCAAACTGGGGGGAAAAAAACACGTTTAACAAGAACATGATTTGAGTCCCTCAAGGATGCCGAAATCCATTTTGATGTGCTGTCCATCGAAGAGTGCAGAATCCTAGTGAAGGGTTAGAAACATGGAAACACTATTCTGAGAAGCATATAGACCTAGATGGAAGATATCTCAAAAAACAATAGCTTCACATTTTGGTATATTGGGTTTATAAAGGTGTCTATGGTTTATAGCAATATGTTTTGACTGACTGTAGCTATAAATGTTTCAATCATGATAACTTAGTTAATGAATTTCCACAGGGCGAGAGTTCTCCATTTCAAACTCATTTAAACAAATTCAATTCTGTGATGTCTTCTATGGTACAGATTTCAATTCCAATTTTCCCTTTTTTAAAGAAAAATCTTTTTATTTTGGATAAGCATTTTTTAAAAATAAATCATTTTATTGGGGACGCATACAACTCTTATCTCAATGCATACATACATCCCTTGTGTCAAGCACATTTATACATTTGTTGCCATCATCAGTCTCAGAACTTTTGCTTTCTCCTTGAACCCTTGGTATCAGCTTCTCATCTCTCCCCCCATGAACCCTTGATAACTTATAAATTATTATTTTATTATGTCATTTGAGGTCTTCTTTCACTCAATTTTCTATTTTCCATCCCCCAGGGAGAAGGTTATATGTAGATCCTTATAATCGATTTCCCCTTTCTACCCAACCTTCCCTCCACCCTCCCGGTGTCGCCACTCTCACCACTGGTCCTGAAGGGATCATCTGTCCTGGTTTCCAGTTCCTATCTGGTATACCCTCTGGACTAGCCGGATTTGTAAGGTAGAATTGGAATCATGATAATGGAGGAGAGGAAGCATTTAAGAACTAGAGGAAAGTTGCATGTTTCATTATTGTTACACTGCAGCCTGATTGACTCATCTTCTCCCCAAGACCCTTCTGTTAGGGGATGTTCAGTTGCCTCGTAATGAGCTTTGGGTTCTAACTCTGCACTCCCCCTTATTCACATTGATATGATTTTTTGTTCCTTGATGTCTGATCCCTGATCCCTTTGATGTATCATGATCCCTTCAATGTCTCATGATCACACAGGCTGGTATGTTTTTTCCATGTCAGCATTGATGCTTCTGAGCTAGATGGCTGCTTGTTTACCTTCAAGCCTTTAAGACCCCAGAAGCTATATCTTTCGACAGCCAAACACCATCAAGCTTCATTTCTATACCCTTTTTTGGCAACAGCAAATTAGATACTACAACTTATATAATAAAATATCCATTACACTCCCTGCCATTGTGGCTTTGCCTTCACAAGTTATTTCTACCACATTCAATTTTCCAGAACCAGATTCTGTGGATGTACAGGTTGCAAAGAAAATTTGGTTCTGTTAAATTTTAATCTTTCACAAGTGTTCCTATGTGCTGTTTTAGCCATGTGCTGAGTTTACTTTGTGTTTATTAACACATTTCTAACAAATCCAATTTTTAAGTTCTAATTGCCATCTTGTTATTCCCAGCTATCTTTTATAGCAATTGATAGATAAATTTTATTACTGCCATTTTTCTTTTGTTTTGCTTTCATTTTTATTGAAAGATGACTGAAGTCATATGGGTTGTTAAAAATTAGAGAAAAGCTTTATCCAGTACCTTTATCCACTGTAGGGTATTTTTATGTACAATGTCACCAAAGGATATTGCCCTTGATGCAGTCAAGACACAGAACATGCCATTTCCACAGGATCCCTCCTGCAGTCCTTTTATAGCCACACCCACTTCCCTCCATCATAAAGCTTTGGCACCACTAATCCATGCTCCATTTTTACAATTTTATCATTTCAAGAATGTTTTACATATAAATGGAACCACAGCCCGTTGGGACCGGCATTTCTTCACTTAATATCATTCCCTGAAGATTCTTCCAAGTTGTTGGCTGTATCAATTGTTTGTTTCTTTTCATTGCTGAGCGGTATCTCAGGGTAAAGATGTACCATAATTTGTTTAACCATTTACTCCCTGAAAGATATGTAGACGATTAGAAATAAAGCTGCTATTAATATTTAAGTAGAGGTTTTCAAGTGAACATACATTTCATTTCTCTGAGATAAATGTCTAGGAATGCAAAGTAGTGCTGGTGGCACTATCAGTCAAATGTTAGGCTGCTAACTGGAAGGTCTGTGGTTCAAATCCACAAGTTTTTCCACAGGGAAAAAGATTAGACTATCAGATCCTGTAAAGTCTCAGAAATCCTTGACTTGCTACGAGTTGGAATCAACTGTGTGGCAGTAGGTTTGATTGTTGTTTGGCTGTTGTTATTGTTGCTTTGGAGTATATTAAGACTCATAATAACTTTGTGCACAACAGAACCAAATACTGTCTAGGCATCCTCACAATTGTTATCATGTGTAAACCATCCTTATAGTCATGATTCTGTTTGGGGTTGCTGTTGCAGCTACTCGGTTAATCCAGCTCCTTCATGATCTTCCTCTTTTTCTGGTGGACTTTCTAACTGCCAAGCATGATGTTCTTTTCTAGGGATGCGACTCTTACTCCCATGTCCAAAGTATCTCTCACCAATCTTGCTTCTAAGGGTAGTTCTTGCATACTTAGGTTCTTAAGAAAGTGCCACACACCTTCTCAAAGTGGTGTTACCATTTCACATTTATGCCAGTGTAACTTGCTAGTATTTGGTGTTATTTTTTTGTTTTATCCATTCTTTTAGCTGAGTAGTGCTACTTTGCATTTTTAATTGACATTTTCCTAATCACTAATGATGTTGCGAATATGTCCATTTGCTTATTTTCCACTTAAAGAACCCAAATGACATCCTATTGGACTAAGAATCACACAATAAGTGGTTCAAGCCCACCAATGGGTTCTGTGGCAGAAAGATGAAACCATCTACTCCCCTAAAGATTTGCAGTCTCAGTAACCCAACGATGCAGTTCAACACTGGTGAGAGTTGGAGTTGACTCAACAGAAAGGAGTTTGAGGTTTATTTTCCATTTGTGTATCCTCTTTGGTGAAATGGCTCACCATACCATTGTCTCATTTTCTAATCAAGTTTTTTTTTTATTTTATTGTGTTTTAAAAGTATTTTATTTTTTAAATACTTTTATTGGGGGCTCTTACATCTATCACAATCCATACATTTGCACATATGCTACCTTCATAATTTTCAACGCATTCTCTTCCCACTTGAGCCTCTGATAATAGTTCCCCACTTCTTCCCCCTCCTTCCCTCACCTACCCTCCCTCATGAACCCTTGATAAGTTATAGATTATTTTTTCTCTATCTCATATCATCCTCTGTCACCCTCCACCCAAGTTTCTGTTATTCATCCCTCTGGGAGGGAGTTCTAGATTGATCCTTATGATCAATTTTTTTCTCCTCCTACCTTCCTCTAATTCTCCTGGTATCGCTACTTTCCTTATTGGCCCTGAGGGGATTATCTATCCTGGATTCCCTGTGTTGTGGGTTCTTGTCTATAGCAGTGTTCATGCTCTGGTCTAATCCAATTTTAAGGTAGAATTGAGGAGGGAAGGAAGCTAGAGGAAAGTTGTGTGTTTCATCGGTGCTATACTGCAACCTGGCTGGCTCATCTCTTCCCTGTGACCCCTCTGTGAGAAAATGTCCAGTTGTCTACAGATGGGCATTGGTTCTCCACTCCATGCTTCACCTCACCTGCACCCTCATTCACCATGGACATGAGTTTTAGTCGGAGTCTTAGATGCCTGGTCCCATCGACACCTCATGATCACACAGTCTGGTGTCATTCTTCCATGTGGGTTTTGTTGCTTCTGAGCTAGATGGTCACTTGTTAATCTTCATGCTTTTAAGATCCCAGATACTATATCTTTTGATAGCCAGGAACCATCAGCTTTCTTCATTACATTTGCTTATGCACCTATTTTGTCTTCAGCAATCATGTCGGGAAGGTGAACATCATGGAATGCCGGATTGTTAGAACCAAGTGTTCTTGTGTTAAGGGAGTACTTCATTTGAGGCTCAATGTTCATCTGCAACCTTAATTCTTAACATATGGATATGAGTACATAGTTCTATCCCCATCATATAAATAGTTACATATGTACATTTGTGTTTAGGCCTCTATAAATAACTTTTGGTTTAGGCCTCTATAAATAACTTTTGCCTCCTGGTTCTTTCCTCTCTTTCTTTTTTACTTCTCTCTTGTCCCACCATCATGTTCGGCCTTCTTTAAGGTTTAGTAATTCCTTGTTGCTACACTGCCCTTGACTGAGCCTCACTAGGTATTCTATGACCTTCTTTCCATTGATTTTAGTTCACTCGTTGTTCCCTTGTTCCTGGATTGGTCTTCCCCCACCCCTTCATTTCTCCCACCTCCATATCTATATTCTAGTCTTTTGTTGGATGTAGAATTGCAAATAGTATATCAAACTCTGTGACTTTTAGCCATCTTAATTTTTGTGAAGATGAAAGTAAGTAGATGAAGATGAGTAAGTCCAATGTATAAATTTTCCTTATAAGGATTATATCTTTAGAGCTAAGTCCAAGAATTCTTTACCCAGTCCTAGATGTTGAAAAATTTCTTCAACAATCTTTTTCTCCCCTAAGAGTTTATGGTTTTATGATTTATATATGTCTCTGATTTTTGTATCAGGTATGATACTAAGGTTAAGGTTTATTTTGGGGAACATGGCTATCTGCTTGCTTCAGTATCATGTGCTGCAAAGCATATTCAAGAGCCCCCAAGTGGAACCACCCCAATGTCCATCAATAGATGATGGGAGAAAAAATATTATATATGCATATAATGGAATATGAATTTTATTCAGCCATGGAAAAAAAGAAATTCTAATAGCATACGTCAACATGAAGATCCTTACAAATATTATGGTAAATAAAATCCAGAAACACATGATCATACTCTATATTATTTTATTTATAGGATATGTCCATAAGAAGTAGATCCAATATTAGACTCAGCAGACATTAAATGGATATTTTACATTTGGACATTGTCTAGTTTAGCTAGAATGGATGAATCCCTTAAAAAACTATCACAACTCTTCTAATGCAAAACATCTTTATGGGGAGGGGGGCAGGAGGAAAACATCTTTATTATATTACTTTGCCTATACAGTTATATTTGAAGTGTTTCTCACAGTCAATATACAGTGGCTATGTTTATTTTTAAATATTCTCTGCCAATCTCATTTAATTGTGTATTTAGGTCATTTACAATTAATATATTTATATAATAGGCTGTTTGACATTTAATAATTTGTTTTTGGGGTTTGGTTTTATTTTCTTTCTCCCCACTTCCTGCAGGTCATATAAATATTTGTTTAGATTCTCATTTCTATCTATCTACAGTGCTTTTTAAGCATTGTATTTCTTTGTATAGCTTTCTTAGTGGTCATTGTAAATATTACATTGTGTGTGTATGTGTGTGTCAGACTTCAAAAAGAAAAAAAATCCATTCCCTCCCCCCACCATCTTTACAAAAACTCTTTAAAGCCTCCTCATATATACATATAACCTATTACGGTCTGCCGGTGTCATTTTATCAGCTCAGGTAAAGATTTAAAATCTTCTTGTCTCTTTTTGTGGCCCCTTTCCCTCTTCTATTTTAGTGTAATTGTCTTAAATAATCCTTTTACATTAGTTTTGGGATCTCATCAGAGTGTTACAACTTTTGCAAATCTTGCTAATTGTATCTTAGAGAGGGTAAAAGAAATCTGTTGCATTTTCCCATCGCTTTGCTTGTTCTTTCTTCCTGGTTCTCCCTTTATTGTTTCCTTTATTTTTATATGGCCAATATGAGTCAGAATGGGCTGTATGGCTGGGGGTGGGTTATTTTTCCTACTAAGAGGGTTTCCTATTCCATTCTATTAAGTCTGTTAGTCACAAATTTTTAGCTATCTGTCATCTGATAATATCTTTATCTTCCCTTCATTCCTGAATTTCAGCAGGTATAAAGATCTGGGTTCCAAGTTCTTTTACTTTAGAAGTTAAAAAAATGCATTGTGCTGCTTTCTTCAGGACCCCATGATTTCTGATGAGAAATCTGCTGTCATTCTCTTTGTTTTTCATTAGGCACTGGCTCATTTTTCTCTGGGTACTTTCAAAAGGTTTTCATTGTCTTTCGTTTTTCTAAGTTGAAAGGACTAACGTGTCTTGGGGTGGATTTCCTTGGGTCTATATTGTTTGCAGTTTGTTCTGCTTCTTGGGCGTGTGAGTTTACGTCTCTTGATAAATGAGAAGTTTCAGCCATTTATTCCTTCCATTTCTCTTTTCGCTCTGTTCTCCATCCACTCCTTTTGGGACTTCAATGGCATGAATGTAAGATCTCTTCTTAAAGTTTCACAAGTCCCAGAAACCCCATTTATTCCCCCCTCCTCATCTATTTTCTCTTCATCCAATCTTCCAGTTTAACCCGACTTTCCATTACTTTGTCCCCTCCTGCCTGCTGCTGAGCCTATTGATTAAGTCTTTTATTTTTTTGACATTTTTCTATTCTAATTCTTCCACGTGAATCTTTTAAACATCCTTTATTTCTTGGTGGGGACAAATTGCTGCCATCTTGGAAGTAGTCTTTATTGCCTTTTCTTTTTCGGTCTAAATCTTTCTGTTTCTTGACATAGTGTGTGGACACATAAAGAGTGTCGACTCCATTTTTCATTGTTTTATTTTGCGTGTTTATTTTTACATGAGTCATTTAAAAAGAATTGAATAAAAGGCAAAAAATGTAAATATTTCTCAGAGCAAAATTATATGGATGTGTGGTCATAGCTTTTGACTATATACTGACTATCATATTGTGTATAGTCTGAAACAATGACCTGGCCTCTGGTGGGAGAGAGTTAAGGTAGGAAGCTGGGGTGTGGACTGCAAACACAGGGCAGTGACCGTGGGAGTCCTTGGCGATCAGTGTTGTGTGCCAGAGAAGGGTGATGTCAAGATGGGACAAACATGGAGGTTCCCCATTTCCAGAGAGAGAGAAATTGAGCAACTTAGTCAAATCACACTTGGAAAAGAAGGAAGGAGGCACCATGGTAAGAGTAGGATCAACAAAGGTGCAAAGTTAAGATTGTTGAGATAATTATTTTAATCATCCTTCATAACATCCTCTGGTAATGCAAATGATTCTATTTTAAATATGGGAAAACTAAGACCAAGAGAGATCATTTCCCTGAACTGCAAAAAGCTGGGGTTCTGTCTAAAATCTTAGCACTGCCCTAGAATGCCTGGAGTGCACATGGTACTTGACTAAAACAGAGAGAATATGGGCGAGGAGAAGAGGGATTATACTGAGAACTGGGACAAAATGTACAAGTCTTCACTCAAAGGAAAAAGGAGTGTCTGATGAGCACTCTTTGGAGGCAGCAGGGGGAGGGAGGAGGCAGCAGAAGAGAGCCAGTTTCCATACATGAGGCAAAAAAAAAAGTGACTCAACTGAATTTTACCAAAAATTCCTTATCCAGTTTCTTGGCAAGCTAATTTCATTTAAAAAATAAGGCAGGTGGCTTTCAATCAGCCATATTCTATTGAGATCTCCCTCTCCCCTCTTCCCTGTGCTTTCACTCCTCTCCCCTCTTCCTCTTCTCCTTCTCCGTGGTAGTTACAAAATATGGTGTCAATCTGAGAGGATTACAAGTGAAGGGGTGGAGTCTGGTCTGTCAATCGAGAGATAACCAAATGAGGTCTCCGTGTGGGCATGGTCTTCTCCCGAGGACTCTGGTATTTCCTCCTTGGAGGTGGAAGATACATTTCTCTTTCTCTGACGCTCTACTGACAAAACCTGACAAGACACATGGCTCTATGCTGATAAATCCCATGCCCTGGGTACTGGAGAAGCCACGTGGACACCCCTGCCAATGCTGACATGCTTAGGCCGCTACTGGATCCGAAGACTTTCTATCCACGGGCCTGTGGTCATCCTGCATTCAGCATCTTTGCATGTGTTTCCTGAGTCTGAAGAGAACTTTGTGGATTGGTATCAGATATAGGGGCTAATATCAGATTTATGGGCTTGGACTAGATTGAGTTGGGATGCTTAGTGTACAATTACCCTTTATGTAAAACTCTCTCACACATGTGTCCATGAATTTGTTTCTCTAGTCTACCCAGACTAACCTATTCTCTTTTTCCTTCTTTCTACAAATGTTACATTAAGGGCCCTTTAAAGAAAGCAATTTTTGTTTGTTTTTTGGTAATACAGACTTTGTGATGATCATGCTTAGTCAGTCAATCAGTCTACTGAGGTTAAGATGACACATGTGGGAAGACAGAATGACATCATAGAACACCTTCAAAAGACGATAGAGGGAAAGTGAAAGGTTTCAAAAGAATTTTGCTCCAGAAGACTGGCTAAGACCCAAAAGAAGAAAATCAGATTAAATGGGTTCCAGTAAGCTCTTGGATAGTGTTATGTATTCAATTATGTCCCCCCAAAGTGTGTTTTAAATCTAGCCCTTAGTTGGGAATGGGTTATCTTTGCTATGCCAATAATGTCGGGTGAGCATTGAATCAATCTCTTTTGAGATATAAAAGAAATGGAACAATCACCCAACAGGGATTGGGTCAGGGAGGGCAAACCACATCAAGATTGTACAGGAGCAGCAGCTCAAGAAAGATAGGGACCTTCCTTCACAGCTGAAAGAGTCTTCCCCTAGAGTCAGCATCCTCAATTCAAATGTACAATCTTCTCAACTGTAAAATAATAATAAAAAATAACAATACAAGTAGCTGTTTATTAAACTCACCCATCAGTGATATTTCTGGCCCAGAAGCCCTGGTGGCAGAGTGATTGTCTACTGGGCAGCAATAAGAAAGACCAGCAGTTCCAAATCACCAGCCACACCTGGGGAGAAAGAAGAGGCTTTCTGCTCTTCAAAAACTCAGAGGGCAGGTCAATGAACTGGCTTCAGCAAGCACGAGAGAACTGAGACAGACACATAGCTTTGGCAGAGCCATAAAGCCATGGAGATAGCATTACACTCCCTAGCAACACAGAGAGAGTGGGCCCAAATGTTCACAATCTGGGAGTCATTACAGGGCATCATTTCTCAAAGTATGTTCTGGAGAACTCTAATTCCATGGGATAATCTGAGAAGAAAGGGTACCATAGTTTGTGTGTGTTTTTTTTTGGGGGGGGGGAAGAATAGGTAACTTGGTTAACTTTCAAATAACTTTGTTAGCTTTCAAATCACTTTCAGTTGACCTTTTTTTTTTTTTTGGAGTTTCTAGAATGTTCGTGTGTATCCCCCAAAGAAACAGGTTTCTTAACAGGGTTCACAGGGTTCACAGAACCCTCCTCTCCTTTTGGGTGTGGCAGTTTCTTATGAAATGGCCTTTGCTACATTCTATGGCAGTAAAAGACATTTAAAACAGACACAGACCTGTATCCCTTACTATTGGTTTTTCTGATTCCTCCAAGATACATAAAAGACGTGTTCTCATCATACTTTAAAGTTAAATAGTATTTCCTATAAAAAAAATTGACAGAGCCCAGTACTTTTCTTCAAATCCCCAAGTTTCTATCCCCAGCCCTCTAAACTATTCAAAGTGAATCAACCAACTAGTTCATAAAAGAAAATTGCAGAGATTTTATACACTTGTTTTTTATGAATGTTGAATTAAAGCTAGCTTTATAAAGTCAATCAGATTTCCACATCTCTCGAAGGAGCTGTACTTGTCCTCAGGCGCTCAGTAGCTCCCTCTCTGCTGCTGGGCTTGGAACTGGGCCTCCCAAGGCTTCCGATCAAAGGAACTGTGGGGAGGGGCTCTCCCTGGGTCTCTCATGTGCAAAGACACTCTAGAGAGCTTCTGGAACTCCTCCAGGGCTGCCATGTTCTCGCGAGAGATCTGTTCTCTCCTCTGCTGCTTTTTCCTAATGGCCTCCTTGATGCCCTCGATGTGGCCCCTCTCCTCCTTCTCTGCCTTCAGCTTCAGGATGTGATAACTCTTCTCCGGACAGATGCTGAGATTGTCAGCGTGCTTCATTCGGTCTTTGATGTGCTTGTGGACGGTACTCCTGGCCCGCGGCGGGATCTTGTCATCAACCAGCTCCGTTAGCATCCTCTTGTGTATCTGCTTTTGCTCCTCCGACTCTCCCCCTCGCCGCCATCTGACCTCCTGGTCCTCCGTCGGTTCTTCCTCCCTCAGCTCTCGGTGGTGCTCCTGAACCCAGGATGTGTGGTTCTCACAGAGTTCCTGGGACCTCTGTTCCAGGGACAGTTTCTTGAGAAGATCCTCAGCCTTGGTCTGGCAGTCCATGAGGACCTGGCGGGCTTGGTGATTGATGATGGAGGTAAGGTTGGTCTCCTGGGCCCTTGTCATGTCCTCCATGTCGTGCAGGTGCCTCTTGTGAGAAGCCTGCTGCAGCCTCTTCTGCAGTTGCAGGATGTTGTGCTGCTTCTGCTCCTGCTCCATCAATTGCCGCACCTGGCACGGCTTCTTGTGCTCGGCAGGAGCTCGGGCCTTCAGCATCCCCCGGCCCTCCAATCGCTTCTCCTTCTGGATCTCTGTCTTCACCTCCCTGTCCTTATGGCCATGCCGCGGGCAGCACAGGTGATGACCTTTAGGCTGTTCCTTCTCCTGCTGCCACTGCTCCTGGTTCTGCTGCAGCAGCAGCCTGCGCTCCTTGGCCAGGGTCATCTGGACCTTCTGGTCGGAGCGCTTCAGCTCCTCCCAGGCGACCGCGGCCTGCTGCTGCAGCTCCCTCATCTTCTGGGCCTTCTGAAGGCGGGCTAGCACCAGGGCCACGATCTTCTGGTCCCTGGAGGAGATTACCGCGTCTGCCAGCTTGCTTCTGAGGCTCTGCGAGGGCTGGCTCAGAAGCTCCTCACAGGACATTGTCTCTGAGCTGGCCTTCATCTGGGAGTACTGACCAGCTAGTGACTCCAGCAGCTCAGGACCGCCCCTCTCCTGGGGGTGCCCGGAGGGCACGCTCATTTTGGAAAGCACAGAGGACGACTTCCCTGTGGTGACTGGTGAGGAGGACCAGCAATCTCTCCGGACCGGCACTGCCCACCGGCTTCCATTCGGTGCTTCGTCCACGCCAATCGCTGCCCTCAAGGAAGCGTAGGCTCCCCGAGGTCTCGGTGGCGGCGAGTCCCCCTGGGCTGGAGGGTACTGCTGGCTGAGTGGAGGCTGGTGCAGTTGTGATGGCTGCCAAGTGAGGCTGTGCCCTCTGCCTTCCAACCGCTGGCCTTTGGTCCTGGTCTCCCCCCAGGCGTTTTCCAGGCGCCTGCTGTAGGGCCGCTGCTTCCGGGAGCGGTCGGGCGCCCTCCGGGCCAGGTCGGTCAGGCTGCGGCTTTCCCACGAGGCCAGACACGGGTGTCCGCGCCCATGCCGCGGCGGGGACGAGTGGCGCAGCGGGAGCGCCTTCCAGGACGACGCCGTCTCGCTCCCCGCTGCCGGGGCTGGGGTCCAGGGCCTCGGGGCCCGCTCTGGCCTGGGCCCAGGCGCGCTCCAGTGCGCCGAGAGCTCGCGCTCAGGGATGGGCCACCCGGGCTCCTCAGAGTCCAGGGAGGGCTCGGGGGAGAAGCGGTCGAGGCTCACCATGATGCCCTGGGCGCACAGGTCTGCGCTCGGGTCCCAGGGACCCCAGGGAGGACCGCGCTGGGCCGCCCCCCCCCCGCCCCGCCCCCTCGGTTCCTGTGACGCTCGTGCCACTTCACAATGCACCTGGCATCACCTCACCAAGCTCAGAGACAAGTGGGGAGGGGGAGGTGCGCCTACCCAGGTAGTGCTGCTTCATGGGGGAACGTGCCCTCTCCCCGGGGCCGGGGGGCGGGAACCAAAGGTAATCAAGAGTGAGAGTTAAGGTTGGGGGTACAAAATGACCCCCCACCAAAGTTTCAGGTAGGAATTGGGAGCTGTAAGTGACGTCATTTCAGGAGTCCCAGTGAAGACATGGTCCCCAGAAGTCACACTGGCAGCGGGGGAAGGTGAGGCGAAGAGTCCAAGATCTGCAGGGGCACTGTCAGCTTTCATTCACTATTCCGGACCCCCCCCCCAATCTCTGCGCCTCCACAGGACACGTTGGGCTGCCTGGTAGGCATCCCCTGTTGGACGTTGTAGGTTGGCAAGCCCCGAAGTATGTTAGACTTTAGGAAAAAAGAGTTTTGTTTGTCCTGAACCAGGAACCCTGAGGGGTTCGTGTTTACCTCTTGGGCGGCTGTCTGCAAGGTGAGCGGTTTGAAACCCCTGGTCACTGCTGGGAAGAAAGAAGGGTTTTCTACTTTCTCTTTCATAAAGAGTCACAGTCTGAGGAACTTGGGGCACAGGGTGGGGTGGGGGAGACAGTTCTACCTTGTCCTACAGGGTCTGCTACGGTCAGCATCGACTCTAGGGGTGGCGGTGAATGGGTTTTGGTTTTGGTGTCTCCCTCTAATAAGGCAATCGCTGTCTGTGATAAATTATGACTCATGTGCACTGCCTGAGAGAAAAGGGTACAAAATGAATGCTAAGATGGCATTCACTGTGGGTGTGTTTGCTTTGTTTCGGTCCTTTCCTCTGGTTTTGTGACGTTTACCCATTGACTCGCCATGGCTGTCACTGGGGAACATGAGGTTCAAAGTCGGGCCATTTTGCACGGAAATCTCCTCTGCACCTTTTCACGTGTGCTCTTAACGAAGTGCCTTTAATTTCTGGACCTCAAGTCCCGGGCATGTGCAATGTAGTGGGTGGTGACCCCAGCAGCTCGGCAGCGCTTTTGAAGGGTTCCATGGGATTACGCAACAAGAGCTTTCGCACCAGTTAAACAATCTGTTCTCAACCTGTGGGTCGCGACCCCTTTGGGGTTTAAAGGACCCTTTCACAAGGGTCACCTGATTCATAGCAGTAGTAAAATTACAGTTATGAGGTAGCAACGGAAATTTATGGTGGGGGCGGGGGGGTGTTCACCACAACTTGAGGAACTGTATGAAAGGAAGGTTGAAAAACACTGGGTGAGATTTTGCTTTAACATTTTCAGATGCAAACTGACCTGTGGATTGACAAACACATCTGCAGATTCCTAGTTGAAAGAGAAAGGAATACTTGGGTTCCCAAAGCAGTCAGGGTGAAGCCTGGAAGGTCAGGGGATGCTGGAATCACAGGCTCTGTCATGCCCACACTTGACACGGCACTTGGCTAATTTCCTTTCTATGATGGGGTGCAAAGAGGAAATGTTTCTGGAAAATACTCTCCAAATATTATACCCTGCTTAAAGAAGAAAAGGGGGTACTTAACCACTCCACGTAAGAGACCTGATAGCACAGCGGTTATGCATTGCACTGCTAACCGAAAAACCAGCAGTTCGTGACCACCAGTGGCTCCATAGGAGAAAGACAAGCCTTGCTACTTATAAAGAGTAATAGTCTTGGAAACCCACAGGGACAGTTCCACCCTGTCTAGAGGACTGCTAGGGGTTGAAGCTGACCTGGTTGACACTGCCATTCAACTCAATGGCAGTGAATTCGGAGGTTTGGCGATCCACCTAGTTTCCTGTGTGAATATTTCTTTTCTTTGAACTATGCAGCTTCCCCAGACAGGCTGGGCAAGTAGAATGGATGCATTTTCCCTAGGACAGATGGGAGACATGGCCATAACACATGAATTCCCCAAATGCCACTCCATTGAAATGAAGGATTTTGAGCCAGTACTTCTTCCTTGAGATGTGTCCCCTCTCAGGAAATAGACTCTACACAAACATACTTTTAAGGATCTGCCAAGCCAAGACCTGCAGTCACCAGAAAAGACACAATTCACACATGCACTGGTTGGACGAATACTCTACTTACAGGGAGAGTTGCATGTTGGGCTGTTTATAGGGAGGTAAGCAGTTTGAACTCCCCAGCCTCCGAAGCCTTCTCTAGGATCACTCTGAGTCAGAATAGAGTCAGTGGCCGTGGGTACGTAGAAGAGAGTCAACCAGTCAGCTCCAAGACTGGGTGTCAGTCGTCCAAGAACAAGGATCTTGTTAACTTTCAACTGGGAACAGGGGTAGCTGTGGGGTTGGCTGGGTGCCAAGTCACATGCATATATAAGCAGTACTATGAAGGCTGATACTGTGCCCAGAACAGGGCATGGATGAGGGGGAAACCGAGACACAGAGAGAAGCCTGGTTCTCAGCATGTTCCCAGTCCAATGATCTGATTAGGCAGTCCGTGTGAGGGTGGCCAGGCTCGGGACCGACCATCCTCCCAACAGAAACATATGACCGGATGTGCAACCAGGGGTCAAGGCCGCCATGTCTTGGAAGGCACCTAGTTTCAGCCTTAATCAGAAACCCTGCACAGTCCAGAGACTGAAAAGTTGGTTCCTTCCAATATTTCCATTGGCATCACTGTATCACTGTTAGATAAATTATCTTATGTGATGGCAGCCCTTACCAAGAAGGGAAAATTTTTTAATTAAACCAGGCAAATTTTAACATCTTTTTCAAAAGGAATTATTTAACCGTTAAAGTTCAGTATTTCAGGGCTGAGCCCCGGTGGCGTAGTGGTTGTGCGCGGGACTGCGGCCCACTGGGATGGAGGTTCAATTCCGGCTCCCAGGAGCAAAGGCTGGGCCTCCTACTCCCACCACCTGAGGGCAGTGATGCCTAAAATAAAAAAAAAAAATTAAAAAAAAAAAAAGTTCAGTATTTCGACATGACCTGAGGAGCCTAGTGGTTCAGTGGTTAACCAGTTTGGTGACGAATTGAAAGGTTCACAGTTCAACACCCCTCCCCACCCCCCACACACACACATACTGTGCTGTGATAGAAAGGTGAGGCAGTCTGCTTCTCTGACTAGGTACAACTTTAGGGACCCTGAGGGGAGCAATTCCACTCTGTCCTGCAGGGTGTTCTGTGTAGAACTGTACTGAGTCCTCTAGCTCTCTGAGAGCCAGTACTTGTGCCACTTACAGTCATGGAGGTGCAGTGACATGTGGGAGAAAACTCAACCACCAGAGAGTTAAGAGACCTGCCTCTTGTTGAGTCACCCTAAGCAGTCATTCACTTCAGAGTATGGGTTCCATCCCCTGTCAAATGACCGTGCTACAAGGGGTGACCTGCAAGGTCTCTTCCAGCTCAAATGCAACTAGGAAAAGAGGATTCAACTTAATAGCTGTCTCAGCCTTCTTCATTCCATAAAGTTAATTCCATGAGTTAATCCATGCAAACCACTTACAGCAGTCTCTGGCATGTGGTAACTGCCTTATAAATATTAGCCATTGGGATCATCATTATCATTATGCTAACAGCAGTAAAACTGTACAGAACTGAATTTAAAGACTGAGCTTGAGGCAGAGACAGAATTGAACCAAGGACTTGGCTTTTCACTTCAGGCCTCTTTGGCTTGTGCTTCCCCCAAACAATCTCAGAATTCATTGTCGAACAAGGTTGTCTCAGTGCCTTCTGCTGCTGGTGGAATAAAGGACATGGTTTTCACCAACATCTACAGTGTGGAAAGTCAGGGACGAGATCATTCAGGACCATTGCCCACCATATTTCTAGAAGAAATGGGCCCAGGTCAACAGAACAGACTTGGTTGTTAAATAATAGCCTTAGCAGAGTTCCTAGGGGCGGGGAGGGTTCATCTGGTCTGGGTTTTGCATAGGGAAGGTCTCAGCATGACCTAAGCCCTAAACCTGAGAGGACAAAAAGGGTATCAAGAAACAGAGATGAGCAGGATACACAGGGGGGAGGAAGTTATTGGAGCCATTGCATGGGGCCTCAAAAAGGCCCAACCTACCAGAGGCTCCATGTAGTTTGTGTAATAAGGACACAAAGAGGAGTGGATGTGCTGAGGGCAAGGAGGTGGACAGGGTCCAGAATCCAACAGACTTGATGCCATACTGAAATGAACAGGCATCATCCAACCAGAGTTCTGGGATGACATCATCTCCCCTTCACACAGCCCCCCCCCCCAACACCACTGTACTCCCCTACCCTGAATCCCTTATTCTACTTGCTCTCTCTATAGATTCATCAATCCTGGATTTCATATGCCAGAAAATGCAAAAGCACATAACACAATTTCAGTACAATGACCCTAATGACATCTCTAAGTTACACCCTAATATGTATAAACAAAAACCAAACCAAAACTACAAAAAATTTTGAAAAACAGATCAGGATCTGTTGAAAAGCTCATGGTCCTAGTAAAATTTATGGCTTTGCATTTCTATCCTCAACTCTCATTTTTAAATGCACTCAATTTGTGTCAGTGACATTTTCAGCCAATCTTTTTATTTTTCATGTATGGCGTGCAATGACATGGAAGAGCCTACATGATATGCCAACCGCCGCTCCCACCCGCCCTCTCCCCACAAAAGTTTTCAAACTATAGAAGAAAAAAGACACCTGGTTAGTCTATAGTTTAGAAATTGCACCTCTTGGCAGAAGTGTGGAAATAAAAAATGGTGGCTGAGAAGAGACCCTGAAGCTAGGAGGCCAGCGAGGAGGCTCGGTCAGCAGTCTGGATGATCAGTGAACCTGTTGCTATAGTTTCTGTCAAGACTCATAGTGACCCTACTTCTTGGCGGTAAGCTATACAGTAGAAGAATCCCAGGTCTTTCTTCTGTGACACCACTGGGTGGATTTGAATCACCAACTTTTTAGTTACTAGTCAAGTTCAAATCCTTAGACAATTCAAGGACTTTGGGTTGAGTAATAAGCCAAAACCAATGACACTCACTGCCATCAAGTTGATTCTAATTCAGAGTGAGGCTATAAGACAAAGTGGTCCTTAGGTTTCCAAGACACTGCATCTTTACAGGAGCAGATAGTCTCCTCTTTCTCCCAGGGATGGGTTGATGGATTCCAATTGCTGAGCTTGCAGGTAGTTAGTAGCCTAGGGCATCACCCTCTAAGCCATGAGTGGTAGGAGGTGGGAATCAGGACAGGACAGCAGGACAATGGCCAGAGAACAGAGGGTTTTAAATTTAATGAATACTTTGGACTTTGAGGGACCATGCATTCTGGAGTGTGAGGATCTGCAGCCTGGGGAGTGGCAACAACAAAAGATCTCCATGATCAGTGTCTTTAACCTTGAGTGACTTTGAATCCAGTGATCCTAGAAATTGGGTGAAATCAACTCTAATAAGAACTGAGTCCCTCACTACACCAGCCCAGGGGAGGATATTGTTTACATCTCCACAGGGAAAGAGGGACCAGATTTCAACTCAGTGCTCCAAGATGTGTTTGCAACACACCAGCATGAAGCAGGCAACCATTGAGGGGCCAACCTCAAGCCTAACAACGTGGACAGCCTCCCATCCCCCTAGAAGAATTTACTTCAGAGGACAGCACTGAAGCTACAGCTCAGCGAGAGGGGCATGTCCCGCCTCACCAGAGCACATGGGAGCAAATGAAGGGGGAGAAAGAGAGGAGCATATCCTGACCCACCAAGACTTGAGGACGATATGCCTGCTCCGAACAGCCAATGCACAGAGGGGACCATGTAGCCGGCCCCACTATGAGACATGACTTCCATCACTGACCCTTACAGCGGACAACATTGGAGAAACAGTGTGGGAATTGCACGCAATATGACCCCACCACACCAAGACAACACACTAAGGGTATGTTACAGAACAGCATGGGGCACAGAGCCAGGAAGTCTCAAGGGAGCACAAAAAGTAGACTGGGGCCAGGATGTGGCACCCTATCAGGTTTGACTGGAAAATACTCCTAAAGGTCAACAAACAGACCTTGAACTATTAACAGATTTTTTTTTAATCATTGGCTTGTTGTTTTGTTTTCTTTTGTTTTGTTTTGATTTGTCTTTTTGTGCATACTATTATCTCTGCAGGTCTATCTAGATAAGATAGGCTGGATAAACAATCTGAAGGAGAAAATAATGGGATCAGTGGTTCTGGGGGACATAGGAGAGAGGGAGGTGGGAGAAAGGAAGTGGGTGTTAACAAACTCAGGGACAAGGGAACAACAATTGATCCAAACAGTGGTGAGGAGGGTGTAAGAGGCCTGGTAAGACTTGATCAAGGGCAATGTAGCTGATAGGAATTACTGAAACCCAAGTGAAAGCTGAGTGTGAGAGTGGGAAAAGAGGAAAGTAAAAGGAAATAGAGGAAAGACCTAGGAGGCAAAAGGCATTTATAGAGGTCTAAATACAGACATGTACATATGTAAGTATATTTATATATGATAATGGGGAAATAGATCTAGGTGCATATATTTATAGGCTTAGTATTAAGGTAGCAGATAAACATTAGACCTTCACTCAAGTAATCCCTCAATGCAAGAACTGTTTGTTTTACTAAACTGGCATTCCATGATGTTCACTTTCCTAACACGACTGCTGAACACAAGTGGTTGCATGAGTAAATGTGGTGAAGAAAGCTGATGGTGCCCGGCTATCAAAAGATATAGCACCTGGATCTGAAAGACTTGAAGTTACCTCAGAAGCAACAAAGTCCACATGGAAGAAGCATACCAGCCTGTGTGAACATGAGGTGATGAAGGGATCAGGTATCAGGCATCAAAGGAAAAAAAATCATTGTGAATGAGAGGAAGTGTACAGTGGGGACCCAAAGCCCATCTGTAGGCAACTGGACATCCCCTTACAGAAGGGTTTCGGGGAAGAAAAGAGCCAATCAGGGTGCAGTGTAGCAATGATGTGACATTCAGCTTTTCTCTAGTTTTTCAATGCTTCTATCCCCCCCACCCCCTATCATGATCCCATTTTTACCTTACAAATCCAGCTAGACCAGAGGATGTACACTGGTACAGATCAGAAGTAGAAACAGGGAATCCTGGAATGATCCTTTCAGAACCAGTGGTAAGAGTGGCAATACTGGGAGGGTGGAGGGAAGGTTGGGTAGAAAGGGAACAGATCACAAGGATCTACATATAACCTCCTCCCTGGGGGATGGACAACAAAAAAGTGGGTGAAGGGAGACACTGGACAGTGTAAGATAGGACAAAATAATTTATAAATTATCAAGAGTTTAAGAGGGAGGGGGAGTGGATGGGGAGGGAGGGGAAATGATCTGATACCAAGGGCTCATGTAGAAAGCAAGTATTTTGAGAATGATAATGGCAACAAATGTATAAATGTGTTTGACACAATGAATGAATGGATTGTAATAAGAGTTGTATGAGCCCCCTATAAAATAATTTTTTGTTTTAATTTTTTTGGTTTTTGTCCATCACTATTCTCTGGTGGTGGGAGTAGGAGGCCCAGCCCCACTGTTGGAATTGAACCTCCATCCCAGTGGGCCGCAGTCCCATGCACAACCACTATGCCACCGGGGCTCAGCCCTAAAATGATTTTTTTTTAAAAAATAACAGAGCCCCACACAGAACAGTCAACAGAATAATATAACAATTGACTAGAGAAGCCTTCTCTTAGAGATGCCTCCTAAGGAGGTTCTCAGATTATGGCCCATGGGCCACATGTCACTCGACAAGGACCTGCAGGGTGTTTTGCCACTTCTGACTGTCCTGCTTACAGCCGACTCATCCTGGGCTCTCAGCAAATTTGTTCCTAGGTGGGGTTTTGTTTTTTGTGGGTTTTTTTTTAAACTACAATCCGGCCCTCCAAAAGTCTAAGGGACAGTGAACTGGCCCCCTGTTTTAAAAGTTTGAGGACCCCTGCTAAGCCTTCAAGCCCAGCAGCAAAGAGCAGCACCTTGAGCAGCTACTTAAGATTTCCAGGAAGATCACAGGTGTGAATGCTACTGTCCTCTCTTCCTCAGAGCAGATGAAAGAGATGTTTTGCACATGTTAAGCTGCCAAGTATTCCCTTGATACAGAGAACAATCAGCCTCGTTTTTTTTTTTTTTTTTTCATTTGGCAGAAAGAGTCCTCAACTTCTTTTGCTGGATGCCTGAGAATGTGGGCTGTCTGCCAAAGAAGACCTCAGCCTCTCTTCTTAATTTATTGGAGACTTGGAGAAAATACAGCAACGTCTGCTCTGACCCTCCAAATGAGTGTGGAATCAAAAAAGGTGCTGTAGGTCCTTTCTCAGAACATCCTCAGATTGGATCTTAGCTTGGGCTGCTCCCTCCAATGCCCAGTAGCCCCATTAGGGGATGAACATTTGAAAGGTGGGTTGTTCTAGTGGATAGGTAAATTTGGAATCATGCTGAGCTGAATGCAACAGCTTTAGTACGAAGACAATATAAACCAGATGGCTAGTTTTCATATTGGAACGATGATATTTAAAATACATTGGGCCAGAAACAATCGATTACTCATATAAAAATTCACTGCACATGCTGCTTAATGTAAACTCTGACTGCCGGCTCATTGATTCCAACACACAGCATGCTGATAGGATCCGATAGAACACGCCCTCCCCCCCTCCCCTCCCCCGTGGGTTTCAGAGATGTCACTCTTTATGGGAGTGGAAAGCATCATCACTTCACCACTGTGCCCCCAGGACACCTTTCAATATGGCTACTAGGTAATTGAAAATTACCTTTGTGGATTGCAGTTCCCCTATTGTCATGAGACTAGTGAAAGTTCTTAAAATCTGGGTAATTGTCATTTGAGTATAACTGTATACATGCAATGTCTTACCACCCCCTTTTCTAAGTAGATAATACTTGGGTCAGAGACTTCTCACTCCCAGCCCCTCTCAAGGGCTGGATGATAGGGTAGATGATTAATTTCCATAATTCTGCCTTGCAGTACAATTTCACAAGAGTTCAGCTTTTCACACCCACCTCCATTTTTTCCATTTTTTTCTGTTGTCCATACCCCAGGGAGGAGGTTATATGTAGATCCTTGTAATTGGTTCCCCCTTTCGGCCCCACCCTCCCAGTATTGCCACTCTCACCACTGATCCTGAAGGATTCATCTGTCCTGGATTCCCTATGTTTCCAGTTCCTATCAGTACCAGTGTACATCCTCTGGTCTAGCTGGATTTGTAAGGTAGAATTGGAATCATGTGGGGGGGGGGGGCGGCCAGGAAAACAGCTGCCTCTCAGTAACAGTGTCTGAGCACAGAGAACAGGGCCACTCTCTACATGTGCTTAAGAGATATGGGTTCATTAAAAATACCAGATCTACAAAACTTTTTTTCCCAATGTTTTTCAAACACCCAGGGCAGTAAATGGAAAACTTATGTTAATGCATAGCTAAGAATGAAAATTGCAGCCTGCAAACTTTTTTTTAAAGAAATTGAGATAAGAGCTCAGAAACATAAAAGTTCGGTTTCCATGGAAATAATCATTTACCCATAATGCAAAAGTTGCATGTGGATGAGAGGTTATAAGTGTAACACTGATGGCTGGTACCTATTGAACATATGCTAGGAACACTGCCCCAAGTGTTTTTCAGGGTTTTTAAAATCATTTCATTGAGGGCTCATACAACACTTCTCAATCCATATATACATCCACTGTATGTCAAGCACATTTGTACATTTGTTGCCATCATCATTCTCAAAACATTTGCTTTCTACTTAAGCCCTTGGTATTGGCTCCTCATTTTTCTCCTCCCCACTATCCTCTCCCTCATAAACCCTTGATAATTTATATTTTTTTCTTTTTTAAAAAATTCTATTGGGGGTGCTTACAGCTACTACAACAGTACATCATTTGTATCAAGCACATTTGCACACATGTTGCTACATACATTTCCAAACATTTTCCACTTGAGCCCTTTGTATAAGCTCCTCTTTAAAACAAACAAACAAACCAAAAAAAACCCTCCCCTTTCCCCTCCCCCTCCTTTTTTAAATGAATCATTTTATTGGGGGCCCATGCAACTCCCATCACAATCCCTAACAACATCAATTGTATGCAGGCCACTTTTACACACCCATTGCCATCACCACTCTCAAAACATTATCCTACAGGCCCCCATTATCAGCTCCCTATATTACCCTTCCTCCCCCCCTTCCCCTTGAACCCTTAGTAATTTACAAATTATTTTTTTCATCCTGTACACTGTACAATGTGTCCCAACACTCACTTCCCTGTTGTCCGTGTCCCAGAGAGGAGGCTACATGTAGATCCCTGAAGTTGGTTCTCCCTTTCTATTCCTCCATCCCTCCACCCTCCTGGTATTACCACTCCCATCACTAGTCTTGATGGATCATCTATCCTAAGTTTCCCATGTTTCCAACTTCAGCGTACATCTCCTGGTCTAGCTGGATTTATGTGGCAGAATTGGGGTCATGATAGTGGGTGGGAGGCAGCATGGGAACTAGAGAGAGGTTGCATATTTCATAGCTCGTACCCTGTATCTTAACTGGCTCATCTCCTCCTTGTAACCCCTCTGCAAAAGGATGTCACCTCACCTATTGATGGGCTTTGGGTCCCCAATCTGTACTCCCCCTCATTAATAATAATATAATTTTAGCTCATTGATGCCTGACACCGAATCCCTTCACCACCTCATGATCACACAGGCTGGTGTGCTTCTTCCATGTGGGTTTTATTGCTTCTGAGCTGAATGGCCACTTGTTTACTCAAGCCTTTAAGTCCCCAGACGCTCTATCTTTTGGTAGCCGGGCACCATCAGCTTTCTTCACCACATTTGCTTATGCACACATTTGTCCTCAGGGATCATATCAGGAAAGTGAGCATGCAATGTTGTGCTTTTTAGTTCTTGAAGCCTGATAGCTCATCCCTTTGACACCTCATGATTCCACAAGCTAGTGTGCTTCTTCCATGTGGGTTTTGTTGCTTCTGAACTAGATGGCTGCTTGTTTACTTTCAAGCCTTTAAGTCCCCAGACGCTCCATCTTTTGATAGCCAGGCACCATCAGCTTTCTTCGCCACCTTTGCTTATGCACACATTTGTCTTCAGTGATCATGTTGGAAAGGTGAGCATCTTGGAATGCCAATTTAATAGAACAAAGAGTTCTTGAACTGAGGAGATATTTGAGTGGAGGTCCAATGCCCATCTGTTATCCTACTACTAACCCTATAAGTATACACATTAATTTCTTTCCTCACTTATAAATATATGCCCCTATGTACATACCTGTATTTGAACCTCTATAAATGTTCATTATCCCCCACTTCCTTCTTCTATTTCCATTTGCTTCCCTCTTGTCCCACTATCATGCTCACTCTCCATTTGGGTTTCAGTATTTTCTCTCTGTTACATTAGTCTTAATCAATCCCTATTGGCCTTCTCTCACCCACCTTGTTCCTGCATTTATATCAATTGTTATTCCCTTTTTCCTGGGCTGGTCGACATCACCACCTTTCCCCCTCCTCCCCCAATTTATAAATTTTTATAAAATTTTCATACCTTACACTGTCTGATGCCTTCCTTCATCCACTTCTCTGTTGTCCATACCCCAGGGAGGAGGCTATATGTAGATCTTTGTAATTGGTCCCCCCTTTCTACCCCACCCTCCCAGTATTGCCACTGTCACCACTGGTCCTGAAATGATCTTCTGTTCTGGCTTTCCTATGTTTTTTAGCTCCTATCTGTACCTGTGTATATCCTCTGGTCTAGCTGCATTTGTAAGGTAGAAAAGGGATCATGACAGTGTGTGTGCTTGTGGGGGTGTGTGTGTGTGGAAGCATTGAAGAACTAGAGGAAAGTTGCATGTTTTATAATTGCTAAGCTGCACCCTGACTGGCTTGTCTCCTCCCCACAACCCTTCTGTAAGGGGATGTCCTATTACCTACACATGGACTTTAGGTCCCTAATCTTTACTCCCCCTCATTTACAATGATATAATTTTTAGCTATTTAGTGCCTGATACCTGATCTTTTTGATATCTAGTGATCACAGAGGCTGGTGTGCTTCTTCCATGTGGGCTTTGTTGCTTCTGAGCTAGATGGCTACCTGCTTACCTTCAAACCTTTAAGACCCCAGATGCTATCCCTCTTGATAGCCGGGCACCATCAGTTTTCTTCACCACATTTGCTTATGCATACATTTGTCTTCAGTGGTCATGTCGGGAAGGTGAGCATCATGGAAGACCAATTGAATAGAACAAAGTGCTCCTGCATTGAGGAAGTACTTGAGTGGAGGCCTATTGTCCATCTGCTGCCTTAATATTGACCCTATAAGTTTATGTACATATATCTATTTTCCCCGTAATCTATATAAATATTTACCTATGTACATGCTCGTAGTTAGACCTTTGCAGAAGCCCCAAGTGTCGTTACATGTATATCTTATCACAACAACATGAAGGAGGTGCGGTGCTTTTTTCTGGCATCACAGAGAGAGAACTGCCCAAGATCATAAAGTCAGTCAGTAGTGGAGTATAATTTCGAGTCCAAACTTCCCTGAATACTGTCCACATGGTACAAGTGTGCATCTTAATAGGTTGCTGTAAATTTGAACCTCAGTCAAGGCGACACCACCATTAGTAGTGTGTTCCATAGGGATATTTATGACTGATTTTTCAGAAATTAATCACCAGGTCTATCTTTTAGTGTGCCTCTGGATGATCTCCAAGCTTCAATCTTTAGGTGAGAAGCAAAGCATATTTGCACAAGACACGGCCTCCTCTTCCATGTTTAAGAATAACCAGAGGAGCAACAAGCCCATGGCTATCAAGTCGATTCTGGTTCATAGCGATACTATAGGGTAGAATGGAACTGTCTGGAGAGCTTCCAAAGCAGTACATCTCTACCAAAGATGACTGTCTTTTAATGACAGGTGGGTTCCTTTTCTGTTGGTTTCTCAGTTAGCAGTCAATGGCACAGCCAACTGTGCCACTAAGGCTCCTTTAAGGAGAGAAAGGGAATTTAAACATGTCCTCACAGAATCAAGGAGATGGCAGTGAGTTTTACTGCTTCCCAGCATCTTGAAGTGCTTGTTTTCCACATTATTTACCATAAGATAGTTGAAAGAGGGAGGTAAGAAGGAGCAGGTGCTGTCGAAAGAGAGGCTGGGAAAGAGCTTGTGAAGCAGACAATAAATGTCACTCCACAGGGACAGAATCACAAAGCCTGTGTGGTTATATGTTTCTGAAATAATATCCCAGCTAGTTCTTCATGCAGAACAAAGGAAAAGATGATTCCAGTAGAAATGTGGGAAAGCAGTTCCTCTTAATAACTTATGATTTGGTTTTCTTCTTTATCCCCTATATAACATAGGTATTATATTAAAGAATTTTTAAAAGAAAAGGACGTGCGTACTTCGTTCAATTTTTTTTTTAATGTGTGGGTTCCTTCTTTCTTTTCTTTTTTCTTGCTACAGTTGAGCCCAGAGTATTTAAGTTCAAGAAGACTGTGGCTCACCAGCCGGTATAAGAATATGAAGTCTGCCCTGCAGACAAAGGCTGGGGGTGGGTGGGTGGGGCACAGTTTGTTGCATCTCCTGATTGTGCACATATAAGATGATGCGCATTGTGAGTCCTTCCTGAAGTTATCAGTGAAGTAGGGCACCCTCGTCCCATTAAGATCCCAGCGTTTTCATGCAGACTTATCATCAGATGGAAGAACTGTCAGTGGAACACTCATTGTTTTCTCCAAGTCACTGCCACATGGCTAGAGTGAAAACTCGGCAAGCAGAGTTTGCCCTCACTCAGCAACCCCTCTGTCCACAGGAACCTAATAATGGTGCTTCTGTCACTCTACTTGGGATTTGGCACAGCCACACTTCTGGAGAAGACATTAACTGTCTCTTCCACACAATAATATCACTCAACCCCTCCACTTTTTGGCCACACACTCTCTGTGTTCTCAGCCCCTACCTTGTGGCCAAGGTCAAGGCCATCCAAATGAATTCCTTTAACTATCCTTCATTCATTCTTTCCTTTCTGATGCAGAACAGCTAATGTCCATGACCTTTGTCCTTGCCAAAGCCAACTTTCCCTGTCTGACTCAACCCCTCCATCTTCCCCCATCTTTAGCCAGAGCCCCTGTCTTGATTTTTTGGTCTTTCCAGCTCCCCTGGCTCCTTCCTCTCACCTCAGAACCAAGCACAGGCCACTCCCATAATCCTATTGGAGTCCATTGGCTTTTGGTAACTTTAACTCTAGAGTCAGCGTTGTTCAGTAGAACATTCTCCATTGAAGGCAACCTCTGTCATCTGCACTGTCCAGTTGAGAAATCACTACCCATGCATCAGCATTTGAACTGTGACAAGTGTAACTGAGGAAATAATTGAAACCTTTTTTGCCCCAATTTTCACGGCGGTACATAATCATTTGCTAAATTTTATTTCAGTTCAGTTCATTTAAATGGAATAGCTGTGTGTGTCTAGTGGAAAGTGTATCTCTGGCATCGGTGTTCTGAGGTCCTATGATCACATTCCTTAGTGTAACCATCTCCTATCAGTGTGACCCTTTCTTGAAGGACTTACATTACTGTTACTATGGGGTTCCACCCATCTCCATCCCACCAGTAGCCTGAGTAACTTTATGATTCTGAGTTATGTTCCACATCTTTATCCCACTCTAAGGGACCGCCTATTGTGATCCCCTTCAGGGAAGTCAGCAGTATCCAGGTATCATCTGATTTTTCTGGTCTCAGGCTCATGTGGTCATTAGTCTTTGGGGGTAATTGTTTCCTTGAGTCTTTGCTCCAGATGCAGAGAAATTCATATTTTGACTTTAGATGACTGCTCACAAGCTTTTAAGATCAAATTTGCTGATCTTAAATTAGATTAAATCAGCATTAGAATATAGAACATTGTTCATGGCCCTGCTTAATACTCGCCTTCATGCAGAGATCACTGAAGATGAGGCTGCCACCGTGAAGTCTAGGGAAAAAAGCAGATGGTACCCGACTACCAAGTGGATAGGGACCTTGTTTTCAAACAGGCAGCCATATAGGTGAGGCATCCATTTCACATGGAAGAAGCAACACCATCCTGTGTAATCCAAAGATGACAAATAACAAAATCCAAATATGATGAAGAGAACGGTATCAGAGCTTACATTGTGAACACCCAATTTGTAGAAGGCGATGGGGGACAGTGAGAGCCCAAAATCCATCTGCAGAGTATTTAGTCAAATAAAGCCTCGGACAGATCCCCTCTAGCCGCAGTCAAGGAATGTCAACAGTCTTGCTCTTGGAGATGATTGAAAACTTCTGTAGTGTGAACTACAGGACAGATACCTGTTGAGTTGACTTCCCTCTTGACCCATCCTGAATTCACTTGAAGTTTAACTGATGCAATAGCTTATTAGGGATTGGTGGGGTGGGGAAGAGAGGGTGGGTGGGAGGTTGAGGAGAATTGAGGAGCAAATAATGCATATAGGCAGGGATAGGGTTAACAAGAACTGATTGTGATGCTGTATATACAACTCTTTTCAAGTGACAACTAGGGAAGCAAATGATATATGAATTTTTAAAATCATTTTATTAGGGACTCATACAACTCTTATAACAGACTATATATACATATATATACACACACATACATATATATCCATTGTGTCAAACACATTTGTACAATTGTTGTCCTCCTCATTCTCAAAACATTTTCTTTCTACTTGAGCCCTTGATATAAGCTCCTCATTTCCCCCCTCCCTTCCTGTCCCTTCCCTTGTGAACCCTTGATAATTTATAATTTATTATTTGTCATGTAAAAAAAAATAAAGAAACATTGCCTTTGTGGATCGTGTTATACCACTTGACCTTGGTGTTGCCCAAGACTGTGTCCCTGTGCTCCCAAGTCTAATGATTCAGTCTGTCAAGGATATTTGGTTGTGGCTAAGAAGATTTCATAACTTTGCTCTCTGTATCATTTACTATTTTCATGAATATATTTACAGCACAAATAAATACACATGTGGAAATATTCTGAGAAATCTGAATAGATTTATGGACAAAAGCTCCATTTGCCTCACCTCCCCTGTTCAAATTGAGCGTCTTTCATCTCGTAGACCATGTTATGACTGTTGGGCCAGACTGTGTATGTCATGGTATTTACCTTTGTTAGTCTAAGTTTGAGCTCCTCCCATTGTGGTTTCTGCCTTAATTATTTGATGCCACCTCTGCAATTTGTGCTGTCTCCCCTTGCCCTTTTTCCTGCCTTCCACATCGCCCAAATGGACATGTGTCTGCTCTCTGATTTACCCTCTCTTCCCCTCCCACTCTGGTTACCTTCAAATAAAGTGTCAGTGTGCAAACATCTTCGTGATTTTTTGCTGTAGGGGTCTCACAATATTTGTCCTTTTGTGACTGTTTCACTCTATCTCATGTCCTTTGGGCTCATTCATGCTGAGTTGTTTCACCAATTCATCCTTATTTGTTAGCATTGACTAGTATTCCACGGTGTATATGTACCAGAGTTTATGCATCTATCTGGTGATGGACTCTTTACTTCATCCTTTGACTTTTATGAATAGTGGGACTTGGTCATTTTGTTTCTGGATTTTCTCATTATTTCCTTCGTGTTGCTTTAATGTTTCCTGAAACTTTATGATTTTCTTGCTTGTAAAATCTTGATGGGAAAGCTTACTCATGTTCTTTGTGGTTTTTTTATTATTTACAAATGTTCCTGTGATTAAAAAAAAATTTTTCCCCTAAGTTTACAATTGTTCTGTCTTGACAGTGTTGACTTCTTTCCCATTTGGAAGTTCTATAATTGTACCATTTATTCTCTACTTTTGTTTTGTAGTTATCACTATTTATTGAAGTTTCTGGTTCCCTACCTTCAGACTTTTCAGTGTGTGTGTGTGTGTGTGTGTGTGTGTGTGTGTGTGTGTGATACTTCTATATTTGGGTTGGTTTCTGGGTTATGTTGATGTGTGTTTTAATCTCTGATTATTGTCTGTTGTTCTCTCTCCAAAGGATTCCTTTTAGTATTTCTTGTAATATTGGCCTGGTTTCTTAAAATTTCTCTTAATTTATATTGATCTGGCAAGGGCAATTTTGGTTGATATTTTTTTGGTTGGAATTTTCTTTTTTTTTTTTCTTTTTTTTGGGGGCGGGCATCACTGCTCTCTGGTGGTGGGAGTAGGAGGCCCAGCCCCACTGCTGGAATTGAACCTCTGTCCCAGTAGGCGGCAGTCCCGCGCACAACCACTACACCACCGGGGCTCAGCCCTGGAATTTTCTTTCTTTCAAACTTTCACATATACCATCCCATTGCCTTCTTTTCTGTATGGTTTCTGCCAAAAAATCAGAGTTTATTCTTTTCTTTGTAGGTGGTTTTTCCTTTTCCCAAGTTACTTTCAGAATTCTTTACTTTTATTTATTAGAAGTTTGATTATGAAATATTGGGTGATTTTATTTTGGGAGCTGTCCTATTGGGGGTTCATTGAGCTTCTTGAGACAGTTCCTTGTCTTCCTAAAAAATTAGAGACGTGTTCTACCAAAACAATCTTGGGAATATTTTTGGCATATTTAGTTTCTTCTTCTTCTGGAATTCCAATCACATATGTTATTCCTTTTGATGAAGTCCCTCATAATTTTTATCTTTCTTCATGGAGAGGGTATTGCCTTTTATTCTAATTATTTATCTATAAGATTTACATAAAGATACTTGTTCTCAATTTTGCTAATTCTGTATTCCCTTTGTTCAGTTCTAGTCTTTTGTCTTTCCAATGCTTTATCTATTTCTGGATTTCTATTTGGTGGCTTTGTATGATTTTGAATTTTTTACTTGTCAGCTTTTTTCTTGGAATTTCCCCTTGGATTCTTGTAGAGTTTTGTTTTTCTTTTCTTTTATTTCTTTTATTTGCCTGTTGTTTTTTAAATCTTTTTAATCTGCCAAAAGGACCTAAGTGTAAATCTTCTGAATTCTTTATTATTTCCAAAAGCATTTCTTTCTCTGGAATTTTTTTGGGGGGGCATCACTGCCCTCTGGTGGTCGTGGGAGCTACCCAGTGCTGCTCCTGAGAGCCACCACTGGATTTGAACTGCCAAGCCTGCAGGCCATAGTCCCGCATTCAACCACTTATACCACCGGGGCTCAGCCCTGGAATATTTTATGGTTCTGTATTTTGGTCATCTGTTTGAACCATCTTGACCAGTTTGTGTGTGTGTGTGTGTGTGTGACACATGGAGATTTGAATTTGTCTATTGTCTTCAATGTGCTATTGTATGCTCATTTTATGTTGGTTTGCTTCTCCCTGGGTTGGAATTTTCTTTCTTTTAAACTTTCACATATGCCATCCCATTGTCTTCTTTTTTGTATGGTTTCTGCCCACCCAAAATCAGTTTCGTCTTGGGGTAGGCATGCTACTAAGGTCACTAATTTGAAGGATGGAAGCTGGAGAAATAAGTAAGTCCAGTTTGGTTCAAGTCAGGTTTTTCTTGACTCTCAGAAGTTGGTGAACAGGAAGCAGAATGATAACACAGAGGCAGCAGGGAGCACAGGCTAGAGAATGCAGAGGCCCAAAGTCAGCTGAATGAATCCAGCTGACAACTCCTGGGATTCGTAGGAGACCCAAGAGAAAATCAAGGAACAAGCTACAAGATCCAGCAAAAGGCAAAGTGCCCCCAAAAGTTCAACCTGGCTTAGTCTCTTTGTCTTGTGGAAAAAGACTTATGGCATCAAAGAGATGTCATCAAGCTGTGATGCAAGATAGGTTGAACTTAGATCCAACCCTGACCCAGAAGTATCTAGTTGATCTAATCCCTAAACATCACAACCTAGTACTTAAATTTTTTAAGGACTAAATTTTTTCATCTGAGATTGGGATAAAGTACCGAACTGTATAGCTGCAGTGATTAAATGAGATAGCATGACATTTAGAACACTGCTTGGTCCACAGTAATACTCAGTATGTAATGTTAGTTTTCATCATTGTCATCTTCAGGGTCACCAATTCCATTCAAATTGCCCGTTCAAATTTCAGGTCAAGACACTTTATTGAGTGTCCATCCAAGCCCTACTTCGAGCTAGTGGACTCTCTAACTTTTTTAAAAGAAATAAAAGAGACTAGAATAAATGTGTGCCTCCCATGTAGTAGAAGTAGAAGTAGAAATATCTGTTTCTATCTAGTGTGCACTGGGTAGTGATGTGAATCTTTTTCCTACCGTGGATCACATCAAACATGCTGAGTGGTTTTTAGAAGTTTTGGTTGAGCACTTAGAAGGTCAGGACTGAGAACCCCAAAGCCACATTGAATGACTCTTCTGGGCCTCATCTTCATCTCTTACCCTCTAGGAAAGAGCAGCCAAGCAACAGTTGTGATGGCAGCATAGGACTGGGAGGGGTCTCATACGACATTCTGTTGTATGCAGGTCACTTTGCGGGTTGAAACCAGCTCGATGACAGCTAACAACATGGAGTACTGACTGAAGTGCACCTCCTGTTTGCCCGGCTTTCTTTCCTCCTTTCGCTTCCTGTTTGCCTTTTCTCTTTTCCATTGAGTGTATCTCTGGTTTGCATCAGAGTTGCTCTAAAAGTATTGGTGGAAGTACGAGCCCAAGGTGGCCTTTGTGATTTTGTCTCCTGCCACCCTTTCCAACCCTCCTCACACAGGGAACAGGACGCGCCGTGCCACTAGCAGGATTCTGCAGAGATGCGTGTTGGACAGCAGTTTGTCTCTGGATCACTTGCTCTAAGGGGAAGGTGCTCCCGAGGATCTTCAGGTCCATCTTCGGCAGTGCCTATGGGTGTATTTGACTGGCCAATTGGAGATGAATCGTTTGTGACACCCAGGGATCTCTCCTTCAGTATGGTTCCCCAAAGTCTTAGCCCGGACCTCACCTCTTTTTACTGTACACACACTGCACATGTGTGTCTCGTCTATGCCCTGAAGAGGCAGCTTTGAAGCAACTCATGGGCCTTTGCTTCCACTTTGAACTCTATTCAAAAGTGCCTGTCTCAATTTTCAGCTTCCTGCCGGGTATCACCATGAGCTGTCCTCTAGCAACTGAAACTCAACACGTCCAAATTGGAATCCTCTTCCTGTCTTCACCCGATTTCTTTTTCTTCTGTGTTCTCTACTTTATCCGACAGTCTCTATAGAATGATCTCCTAGACTCAACACCTGGATGTCATCTCGGCACCCTCTTTCTCACGCACACTTAACCCCCCGTGGTGACTGAGCTCTGGTGACTGCTTCTCTTGGAAGACTGAAACTCCAGAGGCCATTCTTAGGATTGCTCCTGTAGCTTGCCTTCAGTCCCACCTCCCTGAGATGTTGCTGTAGCTTCCCCATTGCCTTATTGACCTGGCCTTTCCTCACAACCTCTTCCATTCAATTCTTCATCCCTCCTCAAAGAGTAATCATGTCTTACACCACAGCCGAAGACGATAATGACTCGTTCAAAAACCGTTGATGGCTCCCCAATGTCTTTTGAATAAAGTTCAAACGCCTGGCTGTGACATTTAAGATACTTAATAGTGTGGATCCAATATGACATTCTGACTTTATTTCCAGCAGTCACCTCCCCAACCTACCTCTGTGCCCACATATCTTAATCTCCAGCCACAGGGGTTATCTATAATATCCTAGTCATACTTCACAGCTCTCTCTACCTCATCTTTTTCTGCCATCTCTTCTACAATTTTCTCCCCTTAGAATGAAAGATCATGATTTTAAAAAGCCTACTGTAAGATGTACTCGGGATGCACGCATCCTACAGTGGCTGATGTCGCCAGCTTCTCACCCTCTCATCTCAAACCAACTGGGGAGAAGGCAAGGCAGACATCTGGCTATTTTATTGATTTGGATCATGTAAATGAAAAACAATTTCTCTGGATTTTCAGCTGCTTAACTCAACGTGGTTTGCACTTCTATGAAAAGACACCATCATTCATTGAGCCGATGAGCATTTATGAGCCCTTTCCCAAGGGTGTCTGGTGGCACAGAGGTTAAGGTCTCTGCTTCTATCCAAAAGTTAGAGGTTCAAATCCACCCAGTGGGTCTACAGGAGAACAACAACACAATCACAGCCTGGAAAACCTTACGGGGCACTCACATGAAGCCACGTATGGTTGCTATGTGTCATAATTTATTCAAGAGCAAACCAAGCCAAACCAAAGCGCAATGCCAGACTCATGCCATAGAGTTGATGCCAAGACATAGCATCCCTATGGGAGAGGGTGGAAGCGCCCCTGTGGGTTTCCAAGACTGAAACTCTTTACAGGAGTAGAAAGGCCCATCTTTCTCGCTCAGAGTGGCCAGTGGTTTCAAGTTACTTACCTTGCTGTTAGCCACCGAACGTGTAACCACTGACTCACCCTGGGTCTTCCATCTAACAAGAGGTGAATATAAAAACGGATTCCTGCCCCCCCCCCAATACACTTTGCTATACTGGGGAGACAGTAGCAATTGTGAAAAGAAAGGTACTGAACATATCAGGGGTCTCACCAGGTGAACAGAATCACTTCTAAGTTGGAGAGACAGAGAGGGGATGACTCCCTCCACTTGAAGGTAAACTCCAGGGAAGACAACTATCCTGTTTGTTCAGTTCTTTATTCCAGCACGTAGAATGTTGCATGGCATGTAGTAGGTGCTCAATACAGATATGTTTGAATGAAGAGACATCTGCATTTCTTAAACTGTGTGTGTTAGAAGCACATGCCCACCCACAGCAATCTTACTGGGCAGGGTAGAGCTGGCCCCGTGAGTTTCTGAGACTAACTCTCTAGAAATTGAAAGTCCTTTCTCCTGAGGAGCAGCTGGTAGTTTTGAACTTTAGACCTGCTGGTAGCAGCCCAACGGGTAACCATGACTCAGCCAAGTCTCTTCTGTAAGAGGTGGAAGTCTAGACTTATAGCTGTGAGTTCCTTGAAGGCTATGATGAGGTCTATTTGCATATTTATGGACTTGCTTTGTGTCTGGCATATCTTGGGTCCTCAGTAACCACTGACTGAGCATTTAAGTGAGTGGTTCCAGAACTGAAGTGCGTTTCCTTCCCACCCTTCCTCTGCTGTCATTATGTATTAGCCATTCTGCAGGAAATGTTCGGGCTACGCTGACAGGGGTTTTCAAACCTTTAAGAAACTATGGGGAGTGGGGTGGAGTGGTGGTGGAGAGAAGCTGACAGAAGATGAGACAAAATTAAAAGGTCGGAGACACTGCATTTCTTGCGTAATGAACTAACTACGGAAAATGTGTCTGTAAGCACTGGGTTTACCTGTTACCTAGTAGTCAACTGAAATGGAAATGTTGACTCTAAGTGTGACATTGTGAAACCTTCTCATTAACAACACTTGTTTGATTTAATCCAAGAACCAAATATTGCTATAGAGAGGCTGAGGCTTAAAGTTAATGAAAATGTACCCAATTCAGAATTCAATAAAAAGGCTAAAGGCCCAGAGAATATTTCTGCTGCTGTTTTTTCCTCCTCCCCTCTCCGCCAGTGGTCTAAATTTAACTAACTGAAATTATATTCTAAGTACCAAGTATTCATGCCAGGTTCTGAAGTGGCAGCTATCTTTGCATAGTGAGGTTATTTTAGTGAGAGGCTCATCCACTAAGCATCCAACTGGATGCAGAATTAAATGCTGGGGAAAGAAGCGTAGGCAAGAGAATGCCCTGGTCCTGGATGGCCATGAAGAAGTTTAGCCGTCTAAGCAGGTAAACAGGTACCGAGAAAACAGGGGGACTGGGTATATGAAATACAGAAATGCGTGAGTGTGGATTCACGTACGACCTCGAGGCAGAGTCTGCTATGATCCATGGAAATCTGAGCTTCCTTCCTTCTCTAGCAGTCCGGTTCTGTCTGGGTCTGTATTGCCCCTTCTCACTGATGTGTGGAGCTGGTTGGTCATGTGACCTTGTTCTGGCCCATTGGGCTACCTGCAGAAGAGATGGGGGCTGTTTGTAGGCCTGCTCTGTACGCCCGTTGGTTTCCCTCTTCTCCTGGGGGTTGAGATGGCAAAGACCAGACATGGTGGAGACCTTGTGTTGGTGGTCTCTGCCTTAGTCCTTGAAAGACTACCAAGGTGCCAAGAGGTAGTCCATGGCTACGGCGGTCATGTATGTGGGATGCCAATTTCATGATTGAGAGGTAGGGGTGGAGTCTAGCCTGTTAATTTAGAGATAGCCACTGAGAAGCCAGTGAGGCCTCTGTGTGGGCATGGCTTTCTCTTGAGACTTCTGGAAAGTCTCATGATATTTCCCTCGTGGAGATGAGAGACCATTTTTTCCCAGTTTTTGGGAGCTGCTCAACTGACAAAACAAGATGGCAGCGTCCGAGGAGCTGGAGGAGTCAGAGAAGCCACACGGCTTTACTCTCATGGAACCAGACCTCTGAACTGGAGAAGCCATGTGGAGAGCCCTGCCAGCGCGGAATTGCTTCTCCACCACTGGATGCTGTTGATAGACCTTGAGCCCTGGAAGTGAGGAACCATGGGGAGACCCCTGCCAACACTGGGACTCTGCACCCACTTACCTGTGATTTCATGAGTCAAAAGAAGACTTTATAGACTGGTATCAGGCATATAGGCTAATATTGGACTTATGACTTTGAACTGGACTGGGTTAAGATGCTTTCTCAATGTTCCATTCCTCATGTATATAAACCTTACCTTTATATCCATATGCATGCCTATGAATTTGTTTTTCTAGTCTACCTGGACCAACACAATGACTTACCCTTCCATCCTAGTTCCCAAACCAAGTGGGGATTAGGTAGGGTGGGGGGCACAGTGGCACGTCTCCTGGGACATCTGACTTTCTCCTCGCCTCTCTAAACCCTACCTTCCTTGTTCCATCATCACTAACCTGACCACTGACTGAACCTACCTTGCAAAAGGATAGAGAAGCACATTTCACTCTGTTGGATTTGGCAAACACACAAAGCAGTTCGTGGAAGGGTAGCTGTTTAAGCCCACCAGAAGCTTCCTCAGAAGAAAGACCTGGTGATTGATTTCTGCAAAATCAGCCGTCTGCCACCTTATGGAACGCAGTTCTACTTTGCCACAGATGGGGTCCCCAGAAGGTAGAATTGATAGCAGCTAGCTTTTAACTAGCTTTTTTAAACAGGAAAACAACCAGCTCCCTACCGAAAATTATAGTATGGGATGATGAGGCCCCCAGAGAGAGACAGTTGGTGTTAGAATGCCAATAAGCCCCGTGAGGAGATTCGCCAAGCACAGAAAAAAACGTGGAGGGGAACGAGTGTCTGAGGAGTTTAGTAGCCGGTCTTGACTGGATACCGCCCTCCCCCTCCCAAAGGAAAGCCTCCAGCCAGAGCCAGCTGAATGCAGACACATCTCCAGGACCTGGGTCTTCCAAAATAGACCATCAGTACATCACATGCTTAGAGTCGGCTCCTGCTCATTAAACTCCAGGTCCGCCTTTCCCCCCTAGTCTGTTGATCTCTTCTCAAACACTTTGGGTGAATTTTCAGTTACCCAAGAAATAGTAAATATCTAGTACACACACACACATATCATGGGAAACAAACACGATCTTTTGATTCCTCCTCCCCAACATCCCCATCTTCTCTTACCAACCTTGAAGGACCTTTGTATTTTGGGTTCACGTGAGTTCATAGAAAGCCCATGGTTTTGTTTGCTCATAAACCAGGTCTTCTTGTACATTTTGTTCCCCCACTTCCTTTCTTCCCGTCACCAGCACTGTGTGTAGAGTGCTTTGCGTTCCCACAGAGAAATCGAATTGATTCCTTATAGTCACACAGTACTCCATGGTATTACTAAATCACAATGTCTCTGGTCGCTTCATTATTCACATAGCTTCCAATTCTCTACCAGGATAGACGTATCTGTTGTGAATATCCACAGACCTATTTCCTATTTCCACACTTACAATGCACAGGATCCTCTTCCAGGCATATGATCCTTCTCAGGAAGAGTATGGCCTAAGTACTGCCTTCATCTTCATTTAATGGGTGAAAGGTCTGAGGGAAATACACCAGTGTTTCTTTAAAGCTGGAGACTGAGTGGTATCAAGTATTAGGGTTTAAGTATTAGGTATTAAGTAGTAGGGTTTTTTTTAAGTCTGACCCTGTCAACTTAACCTCCCTGTGGGGGTAGTGAAGATCCCTGGTGGTTCAAAGCTAAATGCCAGGCTACCACCCCAAAGGCCAGTGACCCAAACCTACCAGCAGCTCCGCAGAGAAAGACCTGCAGATCGCAGAGAAAGACCTGCAGATCGACTTCATAACGCTACAGCCGAAGAAACCTGAGAAGGCCGGTCTCGTATCTCCCACAGGGTGGCTGCACATTGGAACGGACTCAATGGCATCTGACAACAAGGACAATATAGATTATCACAAGGTTTGAGACAAAAATGTTTCCATACACTTCTAATCCTCTGCATTTGGCAAAGCATGTCAGGAACACAGCAAGTGCACTTTGAACGGATGAGACAGCATGTGAATGAGCACCTGGGCCTTACTTTGCACACTAGCCCCTCAAGGCTTTCTCCTCACATGTGTAAGGGTACGGCAAGTGAGAGAAGTGAAAGCGCTTTGGAAACACCAGCTCTTGCATCCAGTATAACAATGCTAGCGTCTTCTGGACTATTGAATGGTTTGGGGTTGATTCTCTGCATTCCTGGATATGCAGGACTGAGGAAATCCATAGGGAAAGGAACTCAGTTGACCCCACTCCTCACTTCCAATGTAAAAGAGATTGGTTGGCAGGGTCTACTTCTAACATTTATTCATTTAGAAAAATAATTTTTGATTACTAGAGTGTGTTCTACCTGATTTACCTTGGAGGAACCACATGCCCTAGGATGACAAGCTTCAGGGCACAGAATGCAGAGCAGGTAAATGTATTCTGAAGCCCTGGGGTGCACGATGGTCATGAGTTGGGCTGTGATTCCCAAGGTTTGCAGTTCAAAACCAACAACCGCTCCTTAGGAGAAAGATGGGGCTTTCTACTCTCCTAACAGTTAGTCTTGGAAAATCAAAGGGATAGTTCTATCCTGTCCTATAATGGTCCCGATGAGTCAGCACTAATTTAATGGGATGGGTTTGAGAGGATAAGTGGATTGTTCTTCTTCATAGAACTCAAGATCTATTCGGGGGCAAGGAAAGACCACACTCTACATGTGATCTTGGCAGAATCCCATGTGACTTGGGAAACAGCACAGAAGTGACTTCTTGGTTTGTGTAGGAATATAGGCTGTATGACATCCAAGCCGAGTAGCAAACTCTGAGGTGTCAGAGGAGCTGGAGCTAATAGGTGCTCAAGAGGGAGGAAGAAAAGGTCACACTAATATGGTGACCAGCAGGTGATGGGATGTTAAACATACATTCCCTTCCCTCACTTCCTGTTCACCTCTCATCTTTCCTGGTTCTGTTCACATGCCTCCAATGGCTTTTCTTCCCATCTCAGTTCCAAGGTCTCTAATAGCAGTGAGGAGCAGGCTTCCCTTGGTTTCTTTAACCTCATTTCTCCTGGGTCTCCCTGTGATTCATTTCATTCCAGCCATTCCATCTCCGTCCTGTGTCCTGTATGTAATGGCCATGGTCCGGCCTCAGGGTCTTTGCATTTGCTCTCCCCTGGACAGAAAAGAAGGAGCCCCAGTGGCATTGGGCTGCTAACCACAAGCTTAGCAGCTCAAACTCATCAGACACTCTGTGGGACAAAGTGGAGACTCATATAAATATCTAGGCTCAGAAACCTAAACCTGGGTGGTTCTGGGTCAGAACCTACTTGATGGGAGTAGACGTAGGGTGGTGGTTGTTGTCGGGTTGGGGGTGGGGAGTATTTGGTCTGTCTGGAATGCTCTGACCTCAGAAACCTACATGACTTATCCCTCCTCTTCCTACAGGTTGTATTTAAATATCACGTTCTCAATGAAAGCTTTGCTGACAACTCTATTAACGTCACTCTCCTAGCATAGGCAAATGCATTCCCTTTGGGGAAGCATTCAAGACGTTTCAGAAAGCTCATGGGAATATTCCATTATCTTCCCATCCCTCACTCACCCTCCCTCAAAAAACCAACAATTCATGGAAGCTCCTTCATAGATCAGATATAATCAGATCTAATATCCACAATTTACAAACTACTACTAAAACCTAATGACCAAAAGACAAAAAACCCAACCAAAAATGGAGGGCAGACTCAACTAGACATTCCCTCAGACTGGATATACAAATAGCCAACAAGCACATTAAAAGATACTCCATGTCATTAGTCAACAGAGGGTTAAAAATAAAAATTACAGTGCAACACCATATCACCTCTATTAGAATGCTGGTGATAAAAAAAGATTGTAGAGATTGTAGAGAAACAGGAAGATTCAACCATTGCTAGTGGGATTGGTATAGCCACTGTGGACAATAGCTTGACAATTCCTTAAAAATTGAACGTAGAATTACTTACCATATCATCCAACAATTCCACTTAATTATATACACCCCAATGCCTCAGGAACCATCATTTATAAACCAATGTTGACTGTAGCATTATTCACAATAGCACCAAAGGTGGAAGCAACCCTAATTATCCATCTACTGACTGATAAGTGAATAAATAAAATGTGTTTTAACCACATGAGAATGCCATAGACAACATGTGGTTACCACCAACAAAATCAGAAAGGGAAACAAATCCTGACACATATCACAATATGAATGAACCTTAACATGCTGAATGAAATCAATCAGTCCCCAAAGAGCACATTTAGTTTGATGTAACATCTATGAACTAAGCAAACATATGAGGGGATGTCAAAATGTTATCCAAAAATGAAGACGATAAAAGTTAAAAATATTTGTATACTTGATTTCTCAATATAAGCTTCATGAAGTTCAAGATCATTTCATATGCAATGATACCAGTTATCTAGTACAGACCTAAAGACTTTAGCCTGGGAATTTAACTGTGTCAATGCAGTTCTTCTTTATAGTATTAACTGAGCCAACAAAAAAGGGGGGGGCATGCCTTTTAAGAAAAAAAATTTTTAATCATTTTATTGGGAGCTCATATAACTTATAACCCAAACATACATCCATTGTATTCAAAGCACATTGTTGCTCTCATCATTCTCAAAAACTTTTCTTTTTACTTTAAGCCTTTGGTGTTAGCTCCTCCTTTTCCCCTCCTCCCCCACTCCCTCTCTATGAGCCCTTGATAATTTATGTTATTATTATTTTGTCTTATCTTACTCTCTCCAATGTCTCCCTTCACCCACTTTCCTATTGCCCATACCCCAGGGAGGAGGTTATATGTAGATTCTTATCATCGGTTCCCCTTTTATACACCACCTTCCCTCCACCCTCACAATTTTCCATCAAAATGCTTTGAACATTGCCCTTTATTTGGAGAGAGAAAGGAGTAGGGACATTTTCTTGGTTAATAAAGGAACCCCAGTGAAGCTTTCCTGGGTATTTTTCTGCTAAAACTTTGAAAACTTTTCTCAGAGCCCTTTCATAACAAGCAGATGTCCTTGTCCTCTGGCCCTCCAGAAAGGCAGCATGCAAAATCCCTTGAGCATATCCCCAAAACTGTTTCCATGGCCTTTGTTCTTGACTGGTCTGTATTTGTTTTGGCTGGACCACTTCCATCTCTTAGTAACCATTGTGCTTTGCCTTCAGTATCATCCTGGTAAAGTCCTGTTTCATCTCCTGTTAAAATTAACCAAAGAGCTGCTTCAGGATCTTGATCTCACTTATTTAAATTTCCCATTGGAAGCTCTGCTCTTGACTGCAACTGATCTTGGCAGAACAGTGTTGGTACTCATTCAGCAGATGGTTTGCTCAACTTTAATTTTTCAATCAGCATTATGTACTTTGCAACTATTTAGACTATAGAGTGTTGATTATTGGTTCTGCTTTTAATCATTAATCTTCATTTAAGGGTTGGAAAGATAATGGGAAACTATAGTTTTCGCTTTAAGAATGCATAGTTGAGAGAAGGGGTGGAGAGGGATATTTCTTATAATTTCCCCCTCAACTTGCCTGGGCTCTCCTATTTGGGCTCACAACTTCAAAGCATTCCCTGAGTTCACTTCCTGGTTGGCAATGGAATTCAAGTTGACTCTTCTTTAAGAGACATAGATGGGGAAAATGCAGTCTTCCTTCTGCAGTAGGAAGTGAGTTATCTCCTTATCCTGCCTACCCTCATTCTCCTCTTCTTCTTGAAAAATATGTATAACGGAATATAGTCAAGATGTCTTATTTTGTGAACTCCTTGAGATGGAAGGTGTTCATAGAAAGAGCCATGGAATGAAGGAAAAAACTTGCAAGAAGGAGTCAAATTGGTCTGGATTCAAGTCTGAGGCCTTTACTGGTTAAAGTCTTGAGTATACAGATTGACCTTGCTTGTCTTTCTCACCCTCATCTCTAGGATGAGCATAACTTTTGGGAGTAAGATAATGTAGAAAGTAACAAAATGTCATGCTGTCGACAGGGCTCTGGTGACAGTGAGTTATGGTTGGGCTGCTAACCCCAAGGGCAGCAGTTCAAAACCACCAGGTGCTCTGCAGGAAAAAGATAAGACTGTCTTCTCCTGTAAAGATATCAGTGCAGGAAACCCCAAGAAGCAGTTCTAGTTAGTCCTCTAGGGCCTTGGCTTGAGGGCCATGGGATTGTTAAGTTGCAGCTTGAAAATGCTCACATCAAGAAAATCAGACTCTCTGCCTTAGACTCCATTCCACTCCATAGGTTTGAGCTTTGTTTATTTTGTGGCTGTAGCAAAGATGTTTATTTGTTGGAGGAAATGGAATAAATATTCAAACTGTAGAGGGCAGTCCTCTAATCTTAAAAAGTGGAAGGGTGTCCCAACAATTTGGAGCTCCAAGGTACAAGCTTTAGCAGGCACAAACTGCCATCTGAATTTTATAGAGACAAACCACACTGAGCTTGATTTATCTACTATAAGCTAATTTATCCTGAAAGAACTTGTGGAAATTACTCCCGGTAAGAGGCTACACTGTGAAAGCTGTAATTTTCCAAGTATCATCGGCACGTGAGATTTTGGGAGAGCCGGAAGAAGTAAGAGATGATTTGGTTGCTCTCAGGAAGATGATTTTCATATCCATGAACGACTACAGAATAATGGAGTGCCACTGGTTACAGCAGTACAAGGACAGGTTGCTGCCAAAAAATCCAAGATGGATTCAGAAGAGGGTTATCAGTGTTGATGTCAGATGGACTTCTCCTGAAAGCAGAAAGAATACATATCTGTATTTGACTACACAAAGGCACTCGATGACTGTGGATCATAGTACATTGTGTAACATGATGAAGAATGGGAATTCTAGAACTTTTACATACCCTTGTGTGCTCCTGCCCTGGAGTCCTTGGGGGGGGGGTAGTGGTAAGTTATTCGTTAGGCAGTGTGCTGCATGGTTGGCAGTTTGGGCTTTCAACTCCCATAAACAGTTAGTCTCAAAAACCCACAGCCGGTTGCTCTGAGTGAATGCCCACTCAATGGTGGTGAGGTTGGTTTTTTTGTTTTGTTTTGCTTGGGACGGGGGGCTGCTTGTGCAGGAGGTCTGGTGGTGTCCTGGTCACCAGTTGGGCTGCTAACCACAGGGCCAGCAGTGAGGACCCACTAGCTGCTCCTGAAGAGAAAGATGGGGCTTTCGACTCCCGTAAAGCGTTAAAGAGCCTCGAGGAAGGGATGAAGCTTTCTGCTCCTGTGAAGCTCTGCCGTCTTGGAGACTCACAAGGGGCAATTCTACCCCTTCTTCTGGGGTCAGTATGAGTCAGCATTGACTTGATGGTAGTGGAAGTGATGCCCCAGGGGAAAGATCTACACTGTTCTCTAACATAAAATAACAGTGATGTCTCTGAGGAGGACCAGAGACTTATACAAATCACAGATAAATAAATGGATACGGAGCTTGCACTTAATTCAAGCTCCAATTTAAGAACGGTTGGTTCTTAGGACATGGTCCTGTATGATCCTCAGATCACTGAATATTTGGGTGCTGCAGTGAAGCGTGATGAAGATATTAGATAGTGCCTGGCTATCAGAGAGAAAAACGTCTGGGGTTTTAAGGCTTGTCTTCGAACAAGCAGCCATCTAAGTGAGGCATTAACTAAGTCCACATGGAAGAAGCACATCAACCTGGGTAATTTGAGGAGTGGAAACAATAAAATCCAGGCCAAAGGAGAAAATGGAATCAGAGCTTAAATAGTGAACATCTGTTTTGGAGAAGGCTCTGGTTGGTGGCAGTGGAAACCAAAACTCCACTTGTAGGATCCACACATAGATTAAACACCCAGTGAGTCGCCTCTGATGACAGACAGTAGAGGGAGGTGGATAGCTTTGTTATCAGGGAGAGAGCACTGTAAGTTAGTTATGGCACATGTACGTGGGGTAAAATGTAATATCATTTGGGCTCCATTGTTGACCCATTTTAAAGCTGTTTCAGTCTAAAGGGAAAAAAGTGAAGAAGAAATAGACAAGGAATGTAAATAGCCTTGCTAGCATGCAGAATATATTGGAAAATGGATAATTATCATTTGATCTTCATTATGACTTACTTTAAATTTTAGTTTTTAATATTTTATGCTCTCTTTTCAATTAAGGTTTTTAAAACCTACTTTTACTTTGCTTATTGTTATTTTTTTTAAAAAATGTTTCTCTGTATTTGAAATCCAGGATAGGTAATGAACATTACAGGGACAATACTTGGATTGATGATGGTTCCTTAGGAATACGGCAGGGAAAGCTGGGAGGAAGTGGGGAGCTAATGATGAAGAGAAGAATGAAGAAACTGTTCCAAAACGGATTTTGGTGATGATCGTCCACCTCTTTTGGATGTGATTGAACGATTGAATTGCAAGTTGTGTGAATTGCATGCCAATGAAGCTGTTAAAGAGAGTTACAGTCTTGAAAACTCACAGGGGCAGTTCTACCCTGTTCAACGGGGTCTCGAGGTGTCTGAACTGACTTGGTGGCAGGACGTTTGGTTTGGTTCTTGTGCTCCTGTTAAGGAAGACAAGGCTTTCTAGTCCCAATGCACGAGGACTGTGCTGCCCTGCTGTGGAGACTACAGTGAGTGGGAATCGACTTGGAAGTAGTGAGTGGGAGGGTCTTTACGTGCTCCTGGGGAAACTGCACCTAGATCATGAGTCAGTCATGTGAAGCAAGCGAGGATAGATGAGGTGGTTTAAAGTCAGGAAAAGCGTTTGTCGGCGTCATAGCCTTTCACCATCCTTACCCAAGCTTGTGTGCTAAGCGAAGCTTCGAGAGGCCGTACTACATGAAAAAGAAACCAAACGGCTAACAATCTGCCATATGCAGGCGATGCAATCTGACCTGCCGAAAGTGAAGAACACCTGAAGCACATGCCAGTACGGATGAAGAGCGAGGACTTCGACATTCAGTAAGAACTCCATCCACCTCAGTAGATACTCAAAACCAAGCTCACTGCCCGGGAAGGCCATTTTGACGCGTAGTGACCCTACAGGACAGGGTGGACCTGCCCCTGTGAGCTCCCGAGTAGAAAGCCCCATCTTTGGGTGGGGTTTAACACGGCTGCCCCTGCCCAGCCATCACAATGCCACCAGGGCTTCTTCAGCTCAGTGTAAACAAAGCATAGAAATAAAGCGAGAATCCTCACAACAGGACCAGTGAACAATGCCATGAGAGAGGGAGAAAAGATAGAAGTGGCCAAAGATTTTATTTTACGTGAAACAGCACTCAACACCCTTGAAGTGGCAGTCAAGAAATAAAACATGTAAATATGCTACGAAAGGCCTCTTTCAATGTATTCAAAATAAAAAATGTCACTTCGAGGATGGAACTAGACAATGGTACTTGCGAGCTCCTTGTATGCATGGAAAAGTTGAACCATGCATAAGGAAGGCTGGAGAAGAAATAATGAAGTTGGGGTGTTAAACAATAGTGCCAGGAAAATGAACACATCTGTATCACAAGTGGCAGCCAGAATTCCATCTAAGCGAGGAGACTTTGTCTTACTTCCTTTGGACATGTTATTAGGAAGGACCTGTCTCTGTAGGACATCAGCGGGTCAGCAAAAAAAGAGTAATGCCGGGAAGGCAATAGTGGACTCAAACAGAGCCACCCCTGTAGCGCAGTCCGGCCACGGTTTCTTTCTGTTGTACACAGGGGCCCTAGGAGTCAGAACTCTGAGGCACCCAACAATAAGTGGCTCTAAAGTGCCACCAGCTAGCATGGCCTCGGTCACTCACTCCTTCACTGCTGTGGCTGGAACATTGTCCCTTGGAGCTCAGCAAGCTGAGGAGACCAATCTTTGGAAGCAAAACCACCCTGCCGGAATATTCTTGGGCCTCAGTAAGGCAGACAAGGCACCCTCTCCATTGGAGAACTCTCCCCCCTAAGGGCTGACCCTGGGTTTTGACCCCCCACTTCCAGAAACCTCCCTTTCAGTCTCTCTCCCCACTGCCATCATTCTCAAGACCTCTACAGCCCAGGGACTGCCTGCTTCAGGGCCCTTTCCTTGCCGCTGAGGCTGGAGGGTTCTGTGCATCTCCCCAGGACAGACAAGCCCTCCCACTCCTGGCCAGCGGCGTGCCCACAGGAAAATGCCCAGGGTCAGGGTGGAGTGTCAGTCTCGCCAGGCGCTCGCCCAGGCTCCCAGGGAAGGAACGGAGCTCTGGGGGTGGGGGTAGGGCAGGATGGTGTAAGAGACTTTCACTATGGATAAGTCCCCTGCCCGGCCCCACCCGTTAGCCCAGTTCCCGGTGAGTCCAGGGGTGGCGAGCCCGGCGAGTTGCGCGCTCTCGCCGCCACGGTTCACGCCGCGGCCCCGGGGAGGAGCCGCTCGGCGCCGCGCCCGGGGCACCAGGGGACAAGCGGAGGCCGCGTGGGCATCGGGGCTCGCGCGCAGGCGGCCCAGGCGCTACTGTCCCGCGCCCGGAAGGGGCCGCGGTGGCCGCGCGTGCGTGCGTGCTCGAGCGGCCGCAGGACGCCTCGCGCCCCGACAGGTGCAGGCGCGCGGGTTTCCCATTGGTCGCGGCGGCGGCGGCGTGGGTCTCGGCCCCCCCCTCCCTGCTCGCCCCGGCGCCCCCCCTCCCCCGCCGCAGGCCGGCTCGGTCGTCGTCGTCGGCGGCGCGTGCCCGCGCGCGCTTCCCGGCCTCCGCGCCCACCTCCCGGCTCCCGCCATCTCCCCTCTTGGCGCGCCGCGGCCCTCGCGCTCGCGCTCGCGAGCCCAGGTACCCGGCGCGCGGGAGGCGCCTCGGGGGCGCGCGGCCCGGCTGCCATCCTCCCCCGTCCCCGCCCGCGGGAGCCTGGAGAGGGAGAACGCGGGCGGGGGTGCTGGAGCTGGAGCCCGGCGCCGCCGCCGCCGCCGCCGCGGCTTCCGTCTCGCTCGCTCGCTCGCTCGCGCCGCGGTGGTAATAGAGGTCGCGCACAGATGCGGGTGAGCCTGGCGGGGGGAGGAGGCGGAGGAGGAAAGGAAGCTGCATGCATGAGACCTACAGGTAAGCCCCAGAACCCCGGAAGGGGCTTTTCCATCGCGGGGAGGGGCGCACAGGCCGGCGAGAGGGAGTTGGTGGCTGCCTGGGCTTCCCAAGCCAGCGATTTTTGCACGGCGCAGAGAGGGCTCCTCGGGGACTGGAGCCGGAGGACCCACGCCGATCCTGGAGAGAGCCAGAGAAGTGGCGCGGGGATCCGTGCCCCATTGTGGGATCGGCGCGAGTGCGAGGTGTAGGCCCAGGGAAAAGTGGGTGCACGAGCCCGAGGTGCTGGAAGGCTGGAGACTTTGGTGGCACCGGCACAACCGTGAATTCCCGGGAACCGGCGTCGAGCCAATGTGCGCGATCCCCTGCTTTCCTCCCTTCCTCCATCCCTCCTGCACGCGCAGCATCCCACGGAGGCTGTTACTCAATGTACCCGTGCGGGGGGGCGGGGAGCTCACCGTGGGAAAGGGGGCGGGGGCCGGGGCCGGGGCCGCGCGGGGGAAGGAGCGGGCATGGAGACCCTGGAGCCGGGGGCCGGACCCCGGGCGGAGGAGAGGGAGCGTTACCCACCCCCTCCACCCCCCAGCCCAGCAGCCGTGGGCATTGTCGTGTTCGCTCCTGGTTGCAGACTCTTGCAAGCCGGATGCCCTCTGTGGATGAAAGATGTATCATGGAATGAACCCGAACCCTGGAGATGGATTTCTAGAGCAGCAGCAGCAGCAGCAGCTTCAGTCCCCCCAGAGACTTTTGGCCGTGATCCTGTGGTTTCAGCTGGCGCTGTGCTTCGGCCCTGCACAGCTCACGCGGGGTAAGTGACCCCGCTGTGGCGCCGAGGACCCGGGACAGCCTTGGCGGCGGCGGCGGCGGCGGCAGGAAAGAAGCAAAGCCGTGCTGCCAAGAGATCCCTGCCCCCTCACATACACCCAGACTTTGGGGTGCCCGAGTCGCAGGGTTCATGTGTCCCAGCCTAAAGCCACCCTCACCCAAACAGGGAGTGCGCTGAAATCTGCATACCCACCCACATTGTGCCTGAAGGCTTCCCCCACCTCTGGCCGCCCAGCCCAACCTGGCTTCTCGGAAGGAAAGACAACAAAGCCTCCCTCCCTCGTCCTTACTTTGGCCCAGAGAAGCTGGGGGAGTGGAGTGTTGGTGGTTAATGCGTCCATGTCTGACCCTCGCCATGGCCCTCCGTGCTGGTCAGGTAGCCCCACCTGTATTGAAGCAGTTGTTGTGAGACCCACCTTTGTGAACAGGAAGGGTCTGAAAACATGGCTTGGGGGTGGTTGGGGGGACGGCAGGGCAGGTTAATTGGAAAGTTAACTTTTTCTCTTCGTTTTTCCGGCCCAGCATGTGTGCCAGCATGTCTGCGCATGTGGAGGGTGGGGAGAGGAGTTTCCCCTTTAGTTGTGTGTCTGGAAGATGGCTTGGCCTATCCAGGTCTGATTTACAGGGGGGAGAAGTCAAGTGCTCTTCCACGAAGGGGAAATTAGCTGGAATAAAATTGATAGCCACAGCCGCGGAGGCGTCTAATCGGGTAGCACACTTGGACCTGGAGGCCGGGGCTGTCCTTGGACTGTGGAAGGCAGCAGGCGCTTCTGTCCAGATCCAGAGCCCCCCAACCTTCATTCCTTGTCGCCGCTGGTCATTGCTGCCCATTCTAAATTTCCTGTGAGGTTAGTGTGAACACGGACCACAAGCACGGTTGAACCATGGAGACTGCTAATATGCAAATATCTTGCACATGATTGGAAAGCAAGTATCGGTGGGGATAAATCGAGCGTTTGGGGGCGGGCTGTAAAATATTAATGTGGCAGAGTATGGGAAGGTGAGGAATTAGCGGGAGTGGGGGCGGGGATCGCCTGTCTGCCGGCTTTCACACAGGGCAATCAATAAGGCAGGCCTTCCATTTAGAAGTCAGGCCTGGGCGGGGCTTGTTGTGATGTGCCTGGCTGTCAAAATTAGCCAGGAAGCACTCTGCTGGGGACCTGGTTCTTGTTTTGTAGTAAGGTACCCTATGCTCCAGGAAATGTCTGCAAGTCAGGCTTTCTCCTTGTAAAAGAGAAGGCCAAGTTTTGTGCAGCCTGCCAGCGGGTCATGCTGACTTCCCCTGGACATGCACTCTGCTTCATGGTTGGGGGTGGGTGCGTGTGGGCACGGGGGAGCAGGACAGGGCTGAATGGGGCGGCTTCATTTCCTCCTCACTTCCCTCATCTCTCCGTTCGTGTTTTCCTCCCCTCAGACCAGGTCCATGTGCTTTTCTGTTCTCTTGGTGTATTTCCCCAGGTAGATGATATTAATATCTATCGGGGCTCATCCTCGGAGCTCTAGACGGTTCTTACTGGCTGGGTGAGATCAGAGTGGAGCCCTGTGGGATTTGTAGGCTGTGCTGTGGACTCCTTACACTTGTGTTTACAGAATGGACTCCTGCAGGAGCTTAGAGTTCAGCTCCCAGCATGGACCCCTCCTCTCCTGTCGGTCACCTGTAATAACCGAATAACCCACGGCCACCTAGTCTACTTTGACACAAAGCCACCTTCGATGGGATTTCTGGGACTGCAGCTACACTGAGCACGTCGTCTTATCTAGCTCCCAGGAAGGTGCCCTGAAGGGTTTGAACCACCAACCTTGCCGTTAGTCTAACAGCACCATCTTTGCAGTTCCCCTAACAAAAACAAACAAAAATTAAAAAAAAACAACAACGAACAAACTCACCTTAACTTCATAGCCAGTGAGTTGATTCCGACTCATAGGGCCCTCTATCGGACGGGTGAACTTCCCCTGTGGGCGTCTGATGCTGCTCATCTTTCTGGCATTTGAAAGCCTCATCTTTCTCCCACAAGCAGCTGGTTTCTAACTGCTGACCTTGGGGTTAGCAGCCCCCTGTGTAACCAGGACACTACCAGGCACCATCTAGCATTATCTGCTATCTCTTTCCAAGGGAAGATGTCAAGCAGAGCAAAACAAACAAACAGACAAAACCAACCCCAGAGCCTTAAAGAGGAGGCGGGAGTAAGACTCACCTCTTAGATCTGGGCTCCAGAGCTTGCTCTTAGAGGGTTCTCAGATGCTCCAGAAAGACTCTGGAGGTGGACACTGGCTAGTCTGGAAGACTAGCCCTTCAGAATCCCTCTATGAATAAAATAGTTTGGGTTGCAAGGGTCATCTATGAAGTTCACTATATGGAAATACACATTCTTCAGAGAGGGGAAAAATAAAACCCTCACAGAAGATCCAGGATGGAGTCAAAGCTGAGTCACCTTCAGGTTCTCTAGCTGAGGGCTTCTTAAGTGTGATTTTGCACATGGGGCAGGAGGCAGGTGGGGATCTTGAGGAAGGCTGGTTGTGATTCTGGTGGTCTGGGTAGAGCCTGAGATTCTGTTTTTCGAACCAGCATCCTGGCAAGGCTTTTGTTCCTGGGCCACAGACCAGACTTTGACTAGCAAGAATTCTTTATTTTAAATTCTTTATTTTAAGTGGATGCTGCCTGTAGACTTTCTGCTCTTGTTCTCACGGAATGAAACGCAAATGGCTGTGTGCGCGCAGTCTCCAGGTATAACCAGGGCTGAGCAGCAGCCCTCAGCTCTGCACCCTCGTCTTTTTAATCCCCAACAAAAGGATGAGTGTTTAATAGCGACTGTTCTGAAGTGTGGATTTTCATTTTTGATTGCTTTCCATGGAAAAGGCACCCTACAATACCAAGATATAATAGTTTCAGCTAGGAGGATAAGAAGGGGGTGGGGAAGCATGAGCTCAATACAAGTATTAGAGAAAAAACCTGCACTGGAAAGGGGAAGATTGAGAAGATGATCAGAGGGAGAAAAGGGAGAAAAAGAGCTCCCATAAAAACCTGGCTGCAGTATCCTAGGAAGCTGGAGAGGCCCTGCAGTCCTTTGAGGCCAGCATTATCTTTCAGAGGCTGAGGGGCCTCTGGTAATTTGAAGGGGGCTTTCTCCAGGTCAGCATTTGTAAATTAGGGGTAAAGAATCTCCTTTGGGGGCTTCCTGGGCAAAACAGCCCAAGAGGACCAATACTGGGGCCTTAGGGAGGCAAGAGGCCCCACTGTTCTCAGAATGTACCTAGAGCATGGTTTCAGCTGCTGCTCTCCTCCTCTTTCCTGGTTCTGGAGACCCGAAGCCCAGCTGGTCTTGGAGGGCTGTCCGCCGGGGTCCACTTAGGCTTATAGGGAGGGAGTTGATCCAGAGTGTGCTCTGCAAGGGGGCCCTGGAAGATGAACTCATTCACAGGGCCCTAAATTATCAGAGGCTCAAGGGAGGATCAGAGGCCTGGCTCTGCCAGTTGGTAGCTTTGGGGCCTTGGAATCCTTATCTTCCTCACTTGTACAGTGACGATGCTGATGCACTTGTACGAGTGGTGGTGTGCGAGAGATGGAAATCATGTAGGCACTTAGTAACTGTTGTCTGTCACAGCTGAGAGGGGACTAAAGCAGTGCCTTCGCCGTGAGGCCTGTTTCATTTGCCCCAGCGTTTTGAGTGTTCATCCAAGTCCTGTACCAAGTGCTGCTCTATACTTCACTGCCCTGGAGTCGATTCTGACTCATTGTGATCCTCTTCGGGGGAGATTATGAGACTATAATTCTTTTCTCCACCCCACCCCCCCTCCCCACGCATCACTGCCCTGGTGGGAGTCGGAAGCCCAGCCTTGCTCCTGGACAGCTGCTGCTGGTTTGAACCGCCAACCCTGTGGGCTGCAGTCTTGCACACAACCACTGCGCCACCGGGGCTCAGCTGAGACTAATTCTTCACAGGAGTAGAAAACCTCCTCTTTCTCTCCAGGAGCTGCTGGTGGTTTTAAACGGCTGACCTTGAAGTTAGTAGTTAGTTTAACACAGAATCACACCATTGCCAAGGTTCAGATTATGATGTACCTAGAAAACCTCTCCTCTACTCTTCCCCCTGCTCCCTCGATGAACTAATTTCTTTTCAAGTGCCAACTCAAATGCCATATGCTCTTACAGTGTCATGACGCTGGTCTGTGAATGCTCCCTTCACCTGAGCGCATATCATTAGCATTGTAATTAGATCTCTAATTGGATTGTCTAATGGATGAGATAGTCATGGCATCAGCTCATCCATCAGACTGTAAATCCCTTCAGGATAGGAACCTTGACTTTATTCATTTTCCTGCCTCTCAGTCACCCCCCCCCCCCGGGTTGTTCCAGGGCCCCCCAGGGGATAGACTATAGTAGATGCTCAGCTAACATTGGTCAAGCGGGAGATGAGAAGATCCTCAAATGACTGGCATGTTGTTGTTAGCTGCCTGTCCAGGTAAGCCCCTCACTTCACGGTGGCTCCGTGTACAGTAGGGTTGAACGGTGGTGATTCAGAGGGGTGTCACTGGCTACTTCTCAAATGCCGATCTTTGGCTTGTATGTCTTGAGGTCTGGCTTCCTAGCCCATCTTAGCCTGGAAGCTCAGCATGGTAACAACAAGCAGGCCTCCATTGATGGACAAGTAGCGACTGTGCAGAGATGCATTGGCTGAGTGTCAACCCCAGTCTCCCGCATTCAAGGGGAGAATCCTTCCACCAACTCCCCAGTGTTCTGGAACCCCTGGCATAGCAGTGCTGTGTGTGGGTCTCAGAAGAGTGAGGGGTTCACATCTAATTGGAGATGGTCCAGGAGGCTAGTGGAAACCAGGGCAGGTTTGAGGAAAGGGCACTTAGGATGGGATCTGAGGAAGACAGAAGCTGGAGCCTCTTGTCCCACACCTGGAGGCACGGTATGGTCTGACTGTTCAACCAGCAGAGGCTCTCTGGTTAATCTAGAACACTTCTCACCTCATCAAGTCAGTGCGGACTCATGGTGACCTTGGGACAGAGTAGAACTACCCCTGTGGGGTTTTGGGGACGGTAATTCTTCTTCTTTTTCTTTTTTTTTTTTTTGGCACAGGACAGGACAGTTTTATTCTTATAAAAAATGGTTCCAACAGGGGCCGGGGAAAGGCACGTCCCAGCCAAAGTAATTCTTTATAGGAGTAGAAAGCCTCTTCTTTATCCCATGGAATGGCTTACAGGTTTGAACAACTGACCTTGTAGCTAGCAGCACAACAAATAATCCACTCCTTCACCAGGTCTCCTAAATCCAGAACATAAGCTCCCAGATTTACTTGGTCTACCAGCCCCTTTTCAGAAAAGAAAAAAACCATTCCGTGCTTACTGGTCAATTAAAAACTTGTCCTATATAGCCCACAGTCGGGGATTAAGTGTAGGCATCTGCTTTTGCAGCCCTCCTGGGTTGTTCCAGTGTCCCCCAGGGGGTAGTATCTTTACTTTAGGGCAAAACTGACCTAGATTCTAGAGCACAGTATACCCACAGGTGGCCAAGTTGGGGAAGGAAGAAAAGTCACTTAGAGGCCTGTGCTAACTGTGCCACATGATGGGCAGGGGAACCCCCTAAAGGATTTAGAGCTGGAGTGTCGTGTCCCCTGCACAGTGCTCATAATCCTTTCTCTGCTTCCAGGTCTCAGTCTGAGGGAACTGGCTCCTGCCCTCGCTGCACACCCACGTTTATGGCATTAGTGGCCGTGGCATTGGGCTGTGTGCTTATAAAGCCCAAACCAAGCTCAGGCAGCAAGTCCGTCCTGACTACCAGAGACTCTCGCGTACTCAAAGCTGGGCAGCTCAATGGACACAGACTGACTGCCCCATGCAGTAGCCCGTGGGTGCAAAGGCCTGACCTTTGGTTAGCCACTGAGCATTTTAGCTACCATGTCACCAGGTGCTAAATGCTTTCTGGCTGACTCACTGATTTGGGAGTGCTGGTTTCTTGGTGTTCCACTAAGGAAAAGTTTCTTGCCTGTCAGCGTTTCAGCTTTTTGTGCCATGTTATTTGTGCAAGGCGATGGTTCCAAGCCACCCTGCTTTTGTCTGTGAGAGAAGTCTCAACTTCCCCAAATGGTGACTCCGTTTCTTCAACAACAGGGCACCTCAGTGTAAGCTCATGGAAACACTGTTGGGGTGCTGACACGGCAAGATCTGAAAGCTTTTGGATTTCCCAAGAACGTGTCAGAGAGCAAGTAGCAAGACTCTTGTTTGTCTCGGAGCCCTGAAGAAGCAAAGGGGTGCTAGAATACTGGTAGGTCTTGACTTCTTCATAATACAGGTGAGTGTAGGGGAAAATCTCTAGCAAATGTTGATTAACCATGTGGAAGAAAATCACCTAAGTTATAGTCTGTAGACCCAGAGACATAGTTCTCAAACTATGGAGGCCAAGGAGACTTGCCCTGAGAAGGGTAGCTCTGGTCCGGCATGAAGGCTGGGAATGGTTTATGGGGCTGGCCAGATTGAGGTCAGCCTCTGCCCGACATTGGTAACTGTGCAGCTTCAGGCAAGTTGCCTTCTCCTTGACCCAGTGCTTTCTATCTCACTACCATTGTGTGGAGTGGCAATGGGGACTCAGGGAAAGTATGCTTGCCTTCCATGCAGGAGACCTGAGTTCAAATCCCAGCCAGGACACCTCATGTATAGCCACCATTTACCTGTCAGACTCCCACGGTGCTTCCAGACCAGGCCAGAAACTTAGAACTCACCACCGTCCTGCCCATGCCGACTCATAGCAGACCTGTAGGGCAGGGTAGGGCTGCCCCTGTATGTTTGGGGGACTGTTAACTCTTTATGGGAGTAGAAAGCCCCATCTTTCTCCTCCAGACTGGCAGAGACTAGGAAAAAAGACCTGGTGTGCCACTTCTGAAAAACCTTACAAAGCAAAGCCAATGGGTCGCACCTGCTCAGTCCCTAACCTTCCATGGAGGTGGCCCAGGACCATGCAGCGTTTCCTTGTTGGTGCTGTGCTGTTAGGAATCGGAGGCCTCCTGGATCTGGGTAAGGCTGGCTCTGTTATTTCCTCTCTTGTTTGACTTCCATGCAGTGTGCTGCTACAGGGCCTCGGAGTAGCCCGAAACATGGAAGCAGCCCTTGCCCTGAAGACACAGATGAGTAAGGGGCAGCTTCTTCACAAAATGCTTGGATGCAAGAGGCTTGCACAAGGTTTTTTTTCATTCACATTTTTACTGAAATTTTAGTTTTATTTATTGATACTAATGAGCACAGTGATTTTTCTGGACCGCTTTCCTTTATCCTGGCCTTATTTTGAAAGCTCTTTGGGTATTTTATAATTGAAATAGACGTCCTTAGCAACAGTAAGTCTGAATAGGTCATTGGGAAAGAGGCCTCTGAGTGTATGTGTGTGTGTGGGGGGGTGGTGTAAAGGAGACTTTCTCATTTACATAACCCCACAGGTGAGCTTCTCCCCAACTCACTGTGAGGTCTAGGATGGCATGTGAGGTGTCTGTCCTCACACATCAGACACATGTTTCTTGGATGCCTAAGAAATGCAACTAGCCTCAAGGGCAGCGCTGTCACCAATCAGTTGCAATGACTTGGCATGCTTGGTCCATGTTCTAAAGCTCTTCCATTGTTCCTAACCATGCCTGATGGAAGAAAGATAGGACCAAGTTTCCGATGAGTGATGGATAAACTGAAAACAAAACAAAACAAAAAAAACTGAACTCAATGCCATTGTGTTTATTATGGCTCATCTCAGTCCTACAGGACAAGGTACAACTGCCCTGGCATGTTTCTGAGGCTGTAAATCTTTTTGGTAGTAGAAAGCCTCATCTTTCTTCCCTGGAGTGGCTCCTGGTTTCGAACTGCCGACCTGCAGTTAGTAGCCCTTTATGTCAACACTCTGCTACTAGGCCCCTTGAGGAATTGATAGCCGCTTTCAAGGGGTAGCCATGAAACTCCTCACCCACATTCAGAGCACACTGTACTGCCCGCCATTCTTCTGTGAACTCATCCATCTCTCCTACAACAATGGTGTTCTCAGCCATCCCTGCCTGCAGATGAGGATCCAGGGTCCATAACAAGGTGGGGCGTCTTGCACAGGACCACCCAGCTAATCAGTGAAGCAGTGTCACCACCTGGCCCTTCTTGTCTTTAAAAACTTTCTCTGTGGTAAACCGAGGAATGGCGCTATCACTTCCCAAGTACAGCCCCGCCCCCTTTCATTTTATTTCAATCTAAACATTGTTCTTGGCTAGCCACCATCATCCAATATTTTGGTACCTTGGATCTCCCCACCCTGTCAGAGGGAATACTTAGGAATTGCGGTCAAAATCATAATAATGAGGAGGAAGAGGGGAGAAAGAGAAACTCCAAAATAAACCAGCAACAACAATAACAGCAAAATGAAAAATAAAACAAAACAGGAAAACCCAAGACTGTGAAGACAGAGTGCCGGATCCTGGAGACGCCAGTGAAGAAAGGTCAGGACCCTCCTCAGGTGTGTGGCTCTTTGAGGAAAGTGGTCCAAGCTGGGCATGGCTCTCCTGTGCAGTTCGAGGGGTACATTATCAAATGGCTGGTCTCTGGGACCCCTGGAGAGTAGCGGCTCCCCTTGCCCCTGTTGGGTATTATTCCTGCGTGCTTGGCTGTGTGCGGTGGCTCTCCCCTCCAGGGGTGTGGTCCAGCACTAGTCAAAACTTCTGTTCCCTTGAGCAGCATGCCACGGTTTACCAGGTGTTTTGGCGTAGGCACCACCTTTAATTAGCATAACCCAGTAAGACAGATGCTGCTGCTTTCCCTCTTCCCTCCTCTCTCTTCTCTCTTCATTTGAAACCACTTCTTCATCAGGCTCCATCTCCCACGGTTCTGTGGACTGGTCAGGGGGAGTGGGGAGAGGACCCAGGCCTGCTGAGTCTAGGCAGCCCTCCGGGTCATTCTGGGCCAGCCAGCCATCCTGCTGTTGGTGAGATATGAGTTAGTCTACGTCCACCGCTCAGAGAGACTCACTACCTCGGAGGAGTGTGAGCTGACTGACGGTGCTTTGAGTTGGTTCCAGTTCCTGGAAATCCCATGTGGATCAGAGCAGGGCTGTGCCTGGCAAGTTTTTCAGTGGCTGGTTTGGGGGGGGCGGGGGGCGGGCTGGGAGGAGACTGCCAGGACTTTGTTTTGAGGCACCTCTGGGTACACTCAAAGTGCCAACTTTTTAGTTAGCGACTGGACGCATAACCTTTTGCTCCTTGCGGAACTCCTGACTGTAAGTAGAACCCACTTCAATAGGGTGGCATTTCCAGTAAGAGTAGCTGGCTGGTTTTGATGATCTGTGACGCCTGAGAGCCGCTTCCCCTGCCAGTTCAGAAAGTGGACTTTGAAGGCGCAAGCTCAAGATGCTCTGCTTTAGGGGCGATTTGGGCCCCTCATTTCTCAGCGAAAAAGATCGCTGCATGACTTACTCTAAGAGGAGAAATTATCCACTCAAGAAGAGAAACAAATAGAAATAATTAAGTGAGCTGCGCACAGACCAGAATTAAAAGTGCATTTTAAAATAGCGTCTTAATGGAGAGTGTTGTAATTGCTTTATTATCTTAAACAAGGTAAACTGGGAACGCCAGAGACGTAAAACAAAAATAATTCTTGACATTGTTTAGAAGTGACAGCCAACCCGGGACAGCTGAGGTGGATGTGCCTTTGGCGCCCTGTGTGGGTTGGAGGGACAGGCCTGTGGCCTGGGGGCAGGCGGACAGGGGACCCTAGACCCTTCCCCAGCAGGGGTCTGCCCGGTCTTAGACAAGCGGTTCCTTTCAGAAGTAAGAGGACTGGCCGAACCAGTGAGCTTGCTCAGTGATCCCTCCGCGGATGTTCCAGGAAGTGGGGCTTTTAAAGAGGGACGGGAGGGTCTTTGGGAAAGAAGGTTCTGCTGGGTTTTGCCCCGTCTCCTTTTGACATTGGAGAGTTTCATCTGCTGGAACTAACCAACATAGAAGAATGCCGAGCAAGGTGCTCTCCAGCTATTTCTCCAAGGAACAAAAGACCTATTTCTTGGGTCTGATTGCATATCGTTACTTCAGTTGACTTAGGAGGGAAGAGGGACTCTCTCTGAAGAAACGCCACCTTACCACAGTACCCTAAACCCCCTGTGCGCCTTCAACGCCCGGCCTGGTTGGGCGCTGTGGCGTTCACATTCGATGCTCAGCCTGGGGAGGGAGAATCAGCTGTCAGGAACTCTCCAGCTTTCCCTCGACGGGAACCTGCGGCATCTACCTGCTTCCCAGAAATGAGATCGGTATAGGGAGTTCCTCCTCAGACAGGCCCTCTTTCCCATAGATTGCTGCCACCGCACCCCAGTACAGCTTCTTTGGGGGGACACACCTCTGCAGGCTCAGCTTGTGATCTGAAGGCATCTATTCCATTGGCTGACCGAGAGCACCTCTAGGTTTAATTCACACTTGCGTGTTAAAACCGAAGAAGCAACATTTTGGAAACTTGCAAATCATCTGGTTCAGAATAAGACAGCCAGTTGTCTCAGTGTGTACTTCGGAAACCTCACCCAGAGATCTGCCCCTTCGGATAGACAAGGGGAGACTCCGTCCCCCCCAGCCCTCATCACCCTTCTTGTCACATCAGCCCTGGGTAGACGACAGGTGCTCCTTTGCTATGAATAATGACCTGTTTTAACTTTGAACCAACTGGCCACCGGGGGAGGGCTGTAGATTCCAGTGGAGGCTTCTCAGAGCCAGTGTTCCTTGCATCTGTCAGCAGCTAGTGGCGTGGCAGTGCTGTCATCCAGGCCTCAGTTTCCTTGTCCTCAAACCGGAGAGTGTCTTGGGGCCACCTGCCTCTCAAAGTTGTCCCAAGAATCAAGTACATCGACTCTCAGAAACATCAGCATCATCACCGACAAACCTGCCTGGGAATGCTTACTGCATTCACGGTTCTCAGAGCTTTCTTTGGGCCGAGGAGACAGCATACACCCAAAACGAAACCCACACACACTCCAAAGATCGCTGCCTGTGAGTGGGCAATTCTGACCCAACACAACCCTATGGGACAGAATAGAACTACCTCGGTGGGCTTTCGAACTTCTGGCCTTGTGGTTAGGAGCCTGAGGTGTAATCCTCTACACAACTAGGGCTCCTTGGGGGATGGCATAGTGAATACCTGACAGACTGGCACAACCCGAGACGGGCGTGCTATAGACGGGCAGTCGGGGGTGGTGAGTGCTGTGAGCCTGTCGTCCCATGACACTACTGCATCCAGCTGATCATACTATGACAGGGGCACTCTGTGGCGGAGTCTTGAGGAGCCCTGGAGGCGTTGGGGTGCCAGGCACAAGGTTGCCAGGCCACCATGGTTGCTGGGAGTCAGGATCGGTTCCAATGGCAGTGGTTGGTCTATAGCAAAACTCACTGCCCGCGAGCCCTCTCTGCGTCTGGTGCCCATGCAGGATCGGGCAGAGCCATCCCTGTGGTTTCCTAGGGGAGTAGAAAACCTCGTCTCTCTCCTGTTGAGTGGACGGAGGTTTCAAACTGCCGACCTTGTGGTTCACAGCTCACAGTGATTTATATCTGAGACGCCGAGGAGTGGGGTGGAGCCGGAGAGTGAATGAGATGATGAATTCAATCTTGAACAATAAACTAATGTTCCAGGCAGGGAAGATATTGGGAAATGAAGACAGCCAGCATGAGCACAGGCTCAGAATGAGAATGAGAAAAAATGTGTACGGCCGCCAAGGAACTGGTCAGGGCAGCTGGGTTGGTGCTGTTAGCAGCTGCGTCTTTGCCTTTCACTCATGGTGACTTCACGCATAGCGGAAGGAAACACTGTCTTTCCAGGCTTGTGCTACCCTCCTGATCAGCGAGGGATCACACCCTGGGGACCGACCCCTAAGGTTTTTACGGATTGATTGTCGCAAGCGAATTACCAGGCCTTTCTTCCTCGTCACACAGTCTGGAAGTGCTGACAGCTGTCCAGCCTCTGCGCAACACACAACCCTCCACTGATTGAGAGACAGCCTGCAGCTGAGATTGGCTGCACTCAAACTCGGGTCTCCTGCACGGGAGGAGAGAGTTCTATCACTGGCCCTTTGCCACTCCTGGAGTGGCTATAGCAAGGTCAAGTTGGGTGAGAAGAGACAAAAGACTGCAAACAGAAGTTGACATCTCCCCCATCTCCCCCCTCTCCCCCCCCACCTGCCACCAGCTAACAGGGCCACTTAGACATTTGAAGGTCTCTGGCAGCTGGTATGACCTGAACTTAGCAAACTGGAGGAGGAGAGGCGGAGAGATCTTTATTGTTACATTTTTATCAAGCATCTATTGGGTGCTACAGCAATGAGACAGAGGAAACCCTGCCCCAGTATTCTCCTGGGGGGTCACTTAGGAACATTATGTCTTGGCACAGGAGGACCTGATGTGTGCTCTAACGCAAGAAGAATGGATATAGAAGGCGTGCACAGAGGAGAATTAACAGGCCAGGCAGCTGGGTGGCCGTGGGGATGGAAGACGAGGTGGTGCCATCAGCAACACCATGGCAGTGGGCAGTTGTGGGAGGCCACTGTGTTCCTTTTGTATTGGAAAGCTGTGCTGCCCGCAGGACATCCATTTGGGCACCATCTGTCCACCAGGCACTAGAAAATTCAGGGCAGCGTCCAGGAGAGAGACGGCGGTCGGCACCATCAGTTTGTGTGTCATCTCTGTAGAGTGGGCTGTCGAGACTCCAGCAGATACGGGCTCCCGGGAAGAGCCTGCAGAGGAGAGGGCGCCCCTGGGGAGACAGTGGCGATCAGTGGCGGTAGTCAATACGGAAACCTTGCTTTCTGACTGACGATGGCGTGCCCAGTG